>PVIR01022983.1:0-15236 GCA_004026965.1 Petromus typicus | reverse complement strand
CCTTAAAAACAAGACTGAGAAACCATCACAGACTGGAGGAGACCAAAGAGAGGCAACAGTGAAATTCAAGTGGGGTCCTGAAAAAGAAAAAGACACACGCCCAAAAGCCAGTGAAATCCAAAGAGCATCTGTACTTCATCGTACTGGGCCAATGTGAATATCTTATTTTGAATAAATGTGCTGCGATTACATGAGATCCATTAGGGGAAGCTGGATAGGGTTAACGGTATGCAAGTGTATACAAGAATTCCTTGTAGAGTTTTTTGCAACTCTCTAAAATTATTTTGAAATAAAATGACTGTTTAAATAATGCTTACTATAAAAATATAATAAGTACTTCTTGAAGAATCAGCTGAGGAGAATCTCATGAGATGCCTGACCTGCCCTGGGTCTTCACCAGCAAGTTGCAGATACAGAGGTGTTTGCTGTGGAGTCTACATTTTGTTTATATCTTATGTATCTTTCTGTATATTGACTTTTCCTCACAATTTTCCAGTCCTGGGGTTTGAAACCGGGTCTCTGCGCTGAGCTACATTCCCAGGACCTTTTCTGTTTTATTTTAAAACTGAGTCTTGCTAACTCACTAACTTCTAACTTGTAATCCTCCTACCTCAGTCTCCTGAGCAGCTGGCATTATAGCCACGCACCATCATGTCCAGTCTCACAATTTTTTATATGTTAAAAAAAATTATCAGGGACAGTAGCCATGTAGACTAGAAACCCAGTGTTGTAAGAGAAGAAACAGATATGTTGCAGGTAAATATATGCCTCTGGTAAAGAGAAAGAAAGCCGGGTGAAGGAGAAGAGGTGGCATGTCCATTGTCTCAACTGTCCAACTCGTGCCTCAGCCATATGGCTGGGTTTTTACACAAGCACGATGCTATTGGACACACTGCCCTCAACAGCATGTTCGGGCAGCTTCCGCATCAGCGAGAATACAAAGCAGGGCTCACGCTTTACCCGCTGCTCAGTGCCCCATCACGTAGCTTCCCCATCATTTATTAATGGGACCCTCACTCAGATACTCATGTGTGTCCAGCGCCTCCAGCAGGCTCCTTGTACCTGACCCCTGCAAATCCGGGCAAGGTCTTCACACAATCCATCTCCCCCAGGGAACACCCTGGCCACTGTCAAGGCATAACTGGCATGGAGTTTTCCTGTCCAGTTGCTATTTACTGATTCACTTTATTAGGATAAAATATATGTAACATTTTCTACTGTAAGCACTTCTACATGCACAGTCCATCCAGGGCATGAAGGGTCTTGATGATGTTCTGCAGCCATCACCTCTATCCAGCTCCAAAACCTAAACCCAAACAAAACTCTACATGCATCCAATAATAATTGTCCCCAAATTTAGTCCTTGTCTCTCTGAAGTTGCCTACTCTAGAGATTCCCCATGTTGAAAATATTGCACAAGTACATCTGACGTGGTCTGATACAGGGTGAGCCCTGCCGGAGAATGTGTTTCCATCCAAGCCCCACCCACCGGCAGGGGCTGCAGGGGACAGACCAGGAGGACAGACGGAGAGCTGTGGCTTTTAAGTCAGCAACAAATACCTACTGAGTGACCCTTTCTTCCTGCAAGGAGGAAATAAAAATAAGGAAAACTGTCTAAGCCAGAGGGGGAAGAGAGTAGAAAATGGGAGGGAAGCAAGAAGCTGAGGAAGGGGCTGGGGATGTAGCTCAGTGGTTCCAGCACCTGCCTTGCAAGTGCAAGGGCCCTGGTTTGATCCCTGGTAACCACCACAACAATGCTGGGTGTGGAGACTCACACCTATCAGCAGTCAGTACCACATGCCACAGTGCTGGGCCTAGTGACTCACACCTGTAATCCCAGCAGTCGGGAGGCAGAGGCCGGAGTATTGCTGAGTTCGAGGCTGAGTTCAGGACCAGCCTGAACTACAAAGTAAGACCCTGTCTCAAAAAAAAGAAGCTGAGGACGGTCTTGAGGAAAAGGCTGCTACCTGCCCAAGATGAAGAGGAGGGCCTGGGACAAGTTTAGAGATCTGAAAGTGGAGGTGACTGGCCCCTTCCCCACCTGCAAACCCCACTCACACTGGCAGAGAAAGTAGGGTAGACCTGCAGTGTAAGCCCCAGGGCTCTGAAGAACAGCTGAATGCTTCTGTGCATCCAAGAAAAGCAGAAACCTGGGCTGAGAAATTCCTCTGGGAAGGATCTCAATGTGCAGAAGGATGAGAATGTCGTGTTGGTCCAGACGCCGCCCAACACCATCATGGGAGTGACGAAAGGCGAGCCAGCAAGGACTCACGACATAAGCTCTCACTGCCCCCCAAACACGGTGCCCTCTTTCAGGAAGAAGACAAGTGAGAGAAGATAGCTGAACTAACCAAGATTCCCCTAAAGCATTTTGAATTAACTAGAATTATTTCCCTACCTTCTGAAAGGCTCTATCTATTTGAGAAGAAGGAGGTATTGAGTCAGAAATAAAATTCAGTTACAGAATAATGAAAAACCTTAGCTGCCTTGCCCACCTGAATTTGGAGTTCTAAGAAACTCAAAACCGCTTCACACATCGTGCCTTCCAAATCACTTCCAAATTGCCCTCCATGAGGGACGTACGATCTGTGCTTCTCTAATAGACACACAAGGGTGCCATGTCCCATGCCCATTCCAAGATTTATTGCCAGTCAGAAAGGTACACTTTAAAAAAGAAAAATTAAGTTCACTTCTTTCTAACTAAACAATCACTGACATTCACTGGCTGTGCTATTATGAATTTTGTCCGCACTCGCTCTTGGCACAGAAATGGGAAGAGAATATACCACCAATTTTAATGAATTTGACACAGTAAGTTCTTGGCTGAGAAAACCTTATGGCTTATTTGGGGATGTTATTCCTCTGAGGGTTGTGAACACCAGGTTGAAGCCAGCACCAAAGGGAAATCACTTGATTAGAAGAAAGTGGGAGAGGAGCGTTGTGTGGTGGCCTCTGAAGCTCACCAAGAACAGAGCCTCCACTGCTGGGCTTCCCAGAGCTCGCAAGACACCTTCTTCCTTCCTGAAGCCCATTTCTAACCATCTTTGCTACCCATCTCCCAGTATCACCCAGGCCCTAGACATGGCCCATCGAATCCATTCTAAGTCTCTTCTGGGTTTTTAGATAGGATCTTCCTTTGTCATTCAGGTTGGCCCTGAGGTCCCTATGTAGCCCAGGCTGGCCTCGAACTCCTGCCTCAGCCTCCCAAATGCTGGGATTACAAACGTGTGCCACGACGCCTGGCTTCACTCCATAAATGCTCTAAATCTTTTCCCATTTTTTGTTGGTTTTGGGGAGTGTTTTAAGGGGTGCACCAATGCATAAATTCTCAGAGCTGAAGGAGGGCTCATAGGTTGCGAGGTGTGACTGCAAGTATTCCTCTAATTAGAATGATGTTACATTCAGATAAACCCATCCTAAGTGGAAAATGTCACACATTAAAATCCATCCTGTTCCTGTAATCCACCACACATCCTAGCTCAGTTTCACAGCGCACTGGAGAATCTTGGGAGTTTGTCTTCATGACCAGGGAGCTGATTGGAAAGTGTCATGTCTCAAGAGAATATCTACCTCATTTTGCTACCTTGAGAAAAGATTCAAGGTCAAATTCCAAGGTACAGTTTCTGCTGAACACTTTCACTTTTGCATTATCTTAAGCCATCACAGGTCAGAGACCATCTGTACATAACATACCATTCCTCACCATTCCTTCCCGTACAGCCCGGCCCACCCTTGAACCTCCGAGGGCACTAAGTCCTCGTCATAAAGAGCTGGAAGTAGGCCAGAAGTGCCACATTCCTCCAGGGACACACAGCATGAGGGACCCTTCCCTTCCACACACAACTCTCCCATTGCTTCAGGATAGACTCCTACACCTTCCCAGCATTAGTTCTCAGTGGTATAACAAATTATCACAAACTTAGTGGCTTAAAACAAAGCAAATGTCTTGCCACATGGCCTTAGAGGCCAAAGACTGAAGTGTCAGGACCAGGGATTCAGCTCAGTGGTTCCAGCATCTGCCTGGCAAGCGCCAGGTCCCAAGTCCAATCCCCCATACCACATATCACAATGCCAGGCAATGGGGACTCATGCCTGAAACCCCAGTATTCAGAAGGCAGAGGCAGGAAGATTGCTGTGAGTTTGAGGCTAGTGTAGGCTATATCGTGAGTTCAGGGCCAGCCTGAACTACCAAGCAAGATTCTGTCTCAAAAAAATAAAAAGTGTCAGCAGGGTGGGTTTCCAAAGAGTCACATGACTTCCCCCAAAATTAATAGACAGCACTTCTATTGATACCCCCAATATCTTTCACATGAAGCACACAGAAGATGATAATATCCCAAAGGCTCACTGGGTGAACAAGACATAGTTGTGGCTCAAAAGCCCCCTAAGTATGGCCCACCAGTCTATTCAAAAGCAGAAGGGTCCAGAGTCTAGCAGTGTGGAGCCTATCTGCATTCCTCCTCCAGTGTAGACCGCTACACCCCACCCTGCCGACTACTGTGCGTTGTCCTCTGCCCTCCAGAGGGGCAGTCTGACTGGGCATTGTGTTGAGCCCAGCCAGTGTGTTGGGCCTGACTGTCCACTGCCAGGCAAATGTCCCCAAAATCAATCAAGATTAAGAACAGGAGAAAGAGCTCAGGAGTTGACCTCAGGTCTGAATGCTCCAGGACTTAGCACGGTGCCTGCCACCCAATAAACATCCAAAACATATCTGAGCTGCCAGAGCTGCGGGTTTCTGAGATTACTGTTGCTGACATCCCTAAAGAGGAAGGGGGGGGGGACCAGGAGGAGGACAGGGAGACACGGAAGATAGTCTGCTTGACAAAAGACGGGGACAGCCAAGGACTGGGAATGTGAGAATTCTCCGTTACCCCTTTGACCATCCCGCTGATTATCAGGGTAAAGGGGTGAAGTGACCCCCAGAATCACCAGGGTTATGATCTTTGGTTCTGTACTATACTCTGTGCTTAGTTATGGTCACCACGCTGAGCACTCCCTGAGTCCTGGGCCCCCTGTGCACATTTCCCCTCCTCCATGCCCACCTCTCCCAGACAGCACTGGCCACTGACATAGGTGCCCTGGAGGAGGTGGCAGCCCTGCCCTTGGAGGGCATCTTTGCCATGGAGCAGAGTGAAAAGAGTAAACAAGCCCACAGATATATGTGTTAGGTGGTCAGACGCAGACGTGTGTCACACATACAGGTATTGTATCATGTTTAGTATATAATATGCATGCTCACAATATTACATATATAATACATTCACTATATATGTTATAGTATCCAATACTATATCTATACAGACACACAGTTAATATCCATGTAATAAAACAAAAAAATAATAAAACAGAGCAATGGGACTGAGAGCAAAGACTTCTGTGTTACTTTTCTCTCATTGCTAAGACAGAATACCAACACCCAAAGCTAAAAGAGAAGAGTTTGCTTGACTTACAGTTCACACAGGGTTCAGTCCATAGTCAGCTAGCTCTGAGGCAGGGCTGGCAAACAGGCATCACAGAGGAGAGACAACGGACAGGCAGCTCCCAGCTCCTGCACGGTAGCAACAGCAGCAAGGAGAGGCAGTTCTCCACGCTTTCTACCTCTTTCTTTTTTTTTTTTTTAATTGAAATCTTTATTGGTACATTACATATATACATCATGATTGCATTCAACAATTAGAATTTGTACCAGTATATGACACAACTTAATTCTCATTTTTCCCATAACCCTGCCCACCCTACCACCCCCACCCCCATATACATAAATTTTGTTTCCTTCCTTTTTGTTATAATCTCATTATTTTCCCCCTTCACTCCATTATGCTTTGAGTGTTTTCTATTTCACAGTATATAACATACATTCTAGAACTCATTTATAGCTTTGTTTTCTCATACCAGAGAAAAGATACAATATTTACACATCTGTGACCTATTTATTTCACTTATGAGGATATCCTCAAGGTACGTCCATTTAAGTATAAATGATTCAAACTTATCATTTTTAATGGCAGAGTAATACTCCATTCTGTAGAAGAACCACAGCTTTTCTATCTATTCTCCAGTTGATGGACATTTGGGTTGTTTCCAAGATTTAGCAACCACAAACTGAGCTGCTATAAACATAGGTGCACATATGTCACTGTGATATGAATCTTTTAATTTCTGTGTGTATATACCTAGCAGAGCAATGGCTGGGTCAAATGGGGCCTCCAATCCTAGCTTTCTGAGGAATTTCCAAACTGTTCTTCACATGGGTTGTACGAGTCTACATTCCCACCAACAGTGGAGAAGGGTTCCTTCTTCTCCACATCCTCACCAACATTTGCTATTGGCTGAATCTGAAATGGCAGCCATTCTATGTGGATTGAGTTGAAATCTCAGTGTTGTTTTCATCTGCATCTCTCGAATGACTAATGATGTTGAGCATTTCTTCATATGCTTCTTAGCTGCTCTTACTTCTTCCTCTGAAAAATATCTGTTCATTTCAGATGTCCATTTTTGAGTTGGGTCATTAAATTTGGGTGGGCTGATTTTTTTGAGCTCTTTATATATTCTAGATAGTAGCCCTCTGTCTGAGAGGCAGTTGGTAAAGATTCTTTCCCATATTGTTGGTTGCCTTTTCACTTTGCTGGTGGTTTCTTTTGCTGTGCAGAAACCTCTCAATAGGATGAGATCCCATTTGATCAATTTCTTCTACCAGTTCTTGTGCAATGGGGGATTTGTACATGAAATCTTTCCCAAAACCAATGTCTTCAAGAGTTTTACCTAACCTGCTTTGTAGCAAATTTAGTGTGTCTGTTTTAATATTTAGGTCCCTAATCCATTCTGATTTTATTTTAGTACACGTTGAAAGAGCTAGGTCTAGCTTTAGTCTTTGGCAGGTTATAGTCCAGTTTTTCCAGCACCATTTGTTAAAGAGGCTATCCTTCCTCCACTGAGGGTGTTTGGCTCCTTTGTCAAAAATGAGATAGTTTAGTGTGTCTGGAATTGTTTCTGGATCTTCTAATCTACTCCACTGGTCCTCGGGTCTGTTGCTTTTCCAGTACCATGCAGTTTTTATCACAGTGGCTTTGTAGTACAGTTTCAAGTTGGGGATCGTAATACCCCCCATCATGTCCTTGTTGCTTAGAATTGCTTTTGCTATTCTAGATCTTTTGTGATTCCAGATGAAGTTCTGAATTATTTTTTCTAGATCTGTGAAATATGCCTTTGGGAGTTCAATTGGGAATGCATTGAATCTGTATAGTAATTGTGGGAGTATAGCCATTTTGACGATATTGATTCTTCCAACCCAGGAACAGGGGATGTCTTTCCATTTTCTGGTATCTTCTTCTATCTCCTTTTTTAGAGTGTTATAATTTTCACGGTAGAGGTCTTTCACCTCCTTTGTTAGATTAATTCCTAGATATTTCATTTTTTTGGCTGCTACTGTGAAGGGGATTGATTCCTCAATTTCTTGCTCAGTGAATCTGTTGTTTGTGTATATGAAGGCTAATGATTTTTGAGCATTAACCTTGTATCCAGCTACACTACTAAATTTGGCGATTAGGTCTAGCAGTCTTTTGGTTGAGTTTTTAGGATCCTCTAGATAGAGTATCATGTCATCAGCGAATAATGACAGTTTAACTTTTTCATTTCCTATCTTTATTCCTTTTATTTCTTTGTCTTTCCTAATTGCTATGGCTAATGTTTCCAGCACAATATTGAACAGAAGTGGTGAAAGTGGACATCCTTGTCTTGTACCTGATCTTAGTGGGAAAGGTTTCAGTTTTTGACCATTTAGGGTAATGCTGGCTGTTGGTTTCTCCTAAACAGCTTTTATTAGTTTGAGATACAGACCATCTATTCCAATTTTCTGCAGGGTTTTGATCATAAATGGATGTTGGATTTTGTCAAATGCTTTTTTTGCATCTATTGAGATGACCATATGCTTTTTGTTCTTGAGTCTGTTGATGTAGTGTATTACATTTATTGATTTACGTATGTTGAACCATCCCTGCATCCCTGGGATGAATCCAACTTGGTCAGGGTTTATGATCTTCTTGATGATCCTCTGTATTCTGTTTGCTAGTATTTTATTGAAGATTTTTGCATCAATGTTCATTAGGGAGATTGGCCGGTAATTCTCTTTTTTGGTTGGGTCTTTCTCTGCTTTTGGTATCAAGGTAATGGTTGCTTCCAGAAATGAGTTTGGTAGTGCTGCTTCCCTTTCAATTTCATTGAAGAGTTTGAAGAGTAGTGGTGTTAACTCTTCTCTAAAAGTTTTGTAGAATTCAGCAGTGAAGCCATCAGGCCCAGGGCTTTTTTTTTTTGTAAGTAGATTTTTTATTACATTTTCAATTTCACAGATTGATATCGAGTGTTTAACATTTTTATAATCTCTTCATTCTGCCTTTCTTTTAACCCATCCGGGCTACTGGGGTTAGGGTGGGGCTAACCTCTCACTTACCTGTAGTGGTTTAGTAATCACAGGCCCTTAATCCCAGATCACACATTCCAGATTGAATTATCTGAAAAAGAAATTCCCACCTCCTGTGCATGGGGCTTTGGGGAGACATCTAAACACAACCCAAATGACCTCTCTGAAGAAGTAACATCTGAACGGGGCCTAAAGGGATCATGTGAGCCCAGCGAGATCTCGAGGAAGAGCCGCAGACATCCAGAGAGCAGTGGGAAGCCGGAGTTAGTGTGCAAAAGAGCTCGCACAAGTCATTATTTAAAACTCAGATTCCCTGCCTCAACCCATGCCCAAGATTCCGGTTCAGCATATCTGGGATGGACCCGGGAATCCCTATTTTCATATTCCTGCAGTAATTCTGACATGTGTGATCCAAGCCCCACATTTTAGGAAAATGAGGTTTTATGTTTTTCCCATGGTTTAGATTTCCAAGCCTTCTCGATGAATTTGTTCTATGCTTTCATAAAACCCCTAAGACCCGTTTTCAAGATCTACATATTCTGCAGTCACAGACCAGAGCCCAGAAGGTCCTCCATGCCCCTTCCCATCGTGCCCCTCAACAGTAGGTCATTTGGGTTGTGTTTAGATGTCTCCCCAAAGCCCCATGCACAGGAGGTGGGAATTTCTTTTTTAGATAATTCAATCTGGAATGTGTGATCTGGGATTAAGGGCCTGTGATTACTAAACCACTACAGGTGAGTGAGAGGTTAGCCCCACCCTAACCCCAGTAGCCTGGATGGGTTAAAAGAAAGAGGCAGAAAGTGTGGAGAAAAGGAAGTCAGGGACCTGGGACACTCTGGGTCCAGAGCAGGTGTGGTGATACCTGCTGATGAGCAAAGGGGCCTGTGGTAGATTAACCAATGGCCAACTTGGAACACCCAGCTGAACTGAATCAGCATTGTTCTGGGCCTGGAAGACCCACCTGAGAGCTGTTGTCAATGGCATAAAAATCAAACTGGCAGGAAAGCTCATTCGCTGTTGATCTGCTTGGAGATGCTTGCTGTGGTTGGTTTTCCTGATGCGCACTTAGCTGTTCTCATTGGAGGAGGAACTGGGGCCCTTGCTATTGCTGCGAATGGCTGCTGTTCGCCTGCTCTGATCTTTGCCTTGAGCCTCGTGTGAGGGATCCAGGTCCTCGGCTGGCTTCTTCAGGTCTTTCGTGTGTGGACAGATCTCTTGTACTGCTCTGCATTTGATTTTTGGGGTGAAGATTATAAAATAATCCTGTAAATTATTTGTCCTGTATTAAACCTGTTCTCTCACAAACCTTGACTACCATGGGGCGAACTGTGTGAACTGCATACCTCACACCAGGGGCCTGGTCTCCTAACTTGGATCCAGGTACGTCAATGGCAAGTGCTACCCCAAAGACAGGCTTGATGTGGCTACCTGCTCCCTAGAATCCACACTCTGCTCTGAAAAAAAAGAATATGGCTTCCCTGGGCTCCAGAGTCTAGATGGACAGCGGGGTGTAAATCCTGGCTCCCCATCTCACTAGCCACATATATTGGTTAGGGTTCACTGGAGGACAAGGTTTCATATAAAATATATGTCTGATTATACAAGGGATTAATGAGGTAGTTTTACGGAAAAGTACCAATGCCCACCTGTAGGATAAGAGATAGAAAAACCCATGGTGGCCATCTATACACTGCAGGACCAGAAGACTCAGTCACGAGGCCGGAAGCTCACTGCAGAGTCGTAGTTTGTAAATCTGGTTGGAAGGTTGATGGGACTCAGACCAACATCCAAAGGCAACAGCAAAGACTACTGGGCAAAAAAAAAAGAGAAAGAAAGACTTCTGCTTCTTTCCCTTTTTATTCCATCCCAGCTTCAAGCCTATTGGATAGTGCCAGCCACATCCAATGGGGGTCTTCCCTCCAACACATCAATCACCCACAGACACACCCAGAGCTTATTCACCTGCGAGACACTTCTCACATCAAGTTGACATGTCCCATTAGCAAACACACCTCATGACTTAAGCCAGTGGTTAAACCTCAAATGAACTCAAATTTTAAAAATGGGATAAAACTATACCGGCCCTTAAGGTGAGTTAGATGACATTTAGAAAATGCTTTATACAACCTTTCACCCACAAAGGCATTCTATAAAATTCACCTCTCATTATGAGCACTGTTATTAGTTAATCCAAACAAACTCAGTGTATTCTGGATACCCAGTCCCAATAAAATGACACATTTAACAAAACAGTGACCAACCATGAGAAAGTTCCCGGAAGCAGTTGTTTTTTTTTTTTAATCCCTCAAAAAATGTCCAAGTGTGTCAGATCCTTTCCCCATCATACTACTTCTTAGTGTCTGGTTTGTACGTCCTTTTAACCTTTAATTTTCTCACCTCTCAGTTACAGCTCTCTTTCCCCCTCCCTCCCCTCTTCACCTCCCCCCCCTAAAATCACTTTTTAAAAAAATTCCAGTACTGGGGAATGGACTTTTGCACCGAGCTATGTCACTTATCCTTGTTGATTCTTTTTTTTTAGATAAGTTGCTGAGGAAGGCTGTCCTCTTGCCTCAGCCTCCCAGCATACTGGGGTCACAATTATGCACCATCACACCTGTCTGCCAAACTCCTTTTCCACTCCTTCCTCCTCCTCCTCCTCCCTCTCCCAGGTCTACATTCGTTCTCTCTGTGGTACCACTGAGCCTTCCCTGTGCATCCCAACCGCATAGTAACTGTCATTGTCTGTCAGTACAAATGTTGCATATTTAGGGCAGGGGAAGTAGTGAGTTTAGAAAAAAAAATGGAGTTTAATTGACAAGCTCCACTGGCTCAAATGCGAATGCTGTGCTGTGCCCCCTGCACAGACACGCCCCAGCGGGCTACTCCTGTACACACACGTGCTGCACGCAAGTGCTGTGCACTAGAGCATGGTGATGAACCTACACACGCATGGCACAGTGGGCGCACAGAGCCCTCTCGGTGAGCACACAGGCCAAGTTGTCCAGCTAGGCTTTGACAAATTATTACTGTGCACATAACAGCAAAAATCACATTAATTGTGCAAGAGCACACCAAACACAAACTTTTACCTTTCAATAAAAAGTGGTTTATAGCACTGAAAATTCTGTTATTGCATTTTCAAGAATAATATGTTCATGTTTGAGTTCTTATTTTTTCTAAGCTAAAACTTCAGTACTGTATTTAGATTTTACCGCCGTGTTGGGAGTTGGTGATAAGAAAGTGGGCTGTGGGTTGCGGTTAAGGCATCGTTCTCTAACGGGGTCACCATCGCTCTGCTGCAGGGAGCATCTGTGCCCATACGTGATGTAATACTGCATACATGCATCCACACATGTCAAGTGTAAGCGTGTGTGCCTTACTGCGGGCACTGCAGTTCCACGTTTTGTTTTCCAGGCCTGTGTCAAACTGAGAGCTCTGGGGCACACAGCGGCCACACAGGCCCCCCACTGTCCGTGACTTCCCTCCCGTTTGCGGCTAGAAACAAAGACAGTTTAGCAAGAACTCCCCAGCTAAGCGGTTTTTTTAAGACCTTCAGCCAGCAGCCGCCCGGCCGAGCCGAACGTCTCACTTTATTAGTGAGTTTGGCCTTGGGTGTCTGGCTGTTTGATCAATCCTGCCGGGGGTCAGTGATATTTCCTTCCGCCCCCCGCCCCCGCCCTCCTCCCCTCGGCACCTGATGAACAGCGCGCCCCTGGACCGCTGATCACCTATTGATTTTCTAGCTCCAGGCGGCATCCGCCGCCAGCTGCCATCTCCAGCCCTGTCATCAGAACCACTTGGTGACTAACTGATCCCCCGGGCCCCTCCCCGCCCCACCCCGCCCCTCACAGCAGGCGCAGCACCCCCAACACTGGCCTGCCCTGCACGGCCTGCTTTCTCCCATGACCAATCCCTGCCCTCTCTCTCAGGGCTTCGTCCATGGACACCAAAGTCGAGATCTTTTCCCAGTGACCCATTCCACCGGTAACCGGGCTTGAACTGGTCACCCTTGTACCTTAGTTTATCCTTGATTTGCCTCCTGAGCCTCAGTTTCCTCGTATGTACACCTGGCGCAATATGAGAATCTACCCATCAAATACACATGATAGTGGCTTCTAAAGCATGCACTGCGTGCCTCTGGGAGCCCCAGAGATCCTTCCACAGGGTCCATAGAGATCAAAACTATGCTGGCAATATTATGAAGTGTTACATGTCTTCTTTCCTGGCAATGGAAAACATTTAACTCTCACCAGAGTACGCAGTGGGGGTGGTATCTCAAAACTTCAAATATAGAAGCAGAAATGAACATTTAACTATCTTCTCTTAAACCCAACCACTATAGAGTCGTGCAAAAATGTAAAACATCACACTTCCTTCACCCCAAATTCTGTGTGATTGTAAAATGTTACTTTCACGTTTCTCTTTTAAATAAATTACAAACAGATATTATTAAAATGTCTCAGTTTAGAGAGAAAATGGTAACTAGTGAGAGACACAACCCACCTTAATCAGAGTTGAGAACCTCAACAATTTTTAGGAGCATAAGAAGAGGACCAGCAAGTCGGAGAGCTGTGCCTTCTCACTGCACATACCCAGAAAGTTCTGAATTTCTTCCTCAGCGTGAGAGAAGGGGGAGCGGAGAGGAAATCTAGTCCCTACTAACAGGACGGTCGGGTCCTCTCTGCTGCTCTGAGAGCCACCCCACTCTGCCTGGGCAGCCCTCTTCCCCCGCCTGTCACTGTCACTCGGTAGAGGAGCGCCCAGCACCATCTCAGAAGTGTACCATCACCTGGCTGGCCCACCAGGCAGCTGGCACCGAGGCTTGCTGCACCTCTGACACCTGTGGGCTCAGACCTTCCCTGGGAGGGACAACAGTGCACAAAGGAGGAGGTGAGCGGAGAAGAGGCAATGACAGCCACTCCTGGTGGCCACTCACCACCTGTCAGGCACTGTTGAAATCATTTTTAGAAGCAAAGCCATTTTGATCCCTGCCTCAGTCTTAGGAGGTGTCTTTAAAATATACCCAGGGTGATTCTGTTGTAACAAAAACAGAAAGATGACAAACACGAGACAACTGGCTTCCCAGATGAGCTGACTACAGGCCACATCCGGCAAGGCTACGGGATGGCACAGGGCAGTCAGGACGCAGGGTGCGGGGAAGTCACAGACAGACGCCTGGGTGGTGTTCGTAGAGAAGGAAGGGGCT
This sequence comes from Petromus typicus, assembly GCA_004026965.1. Lineage (NCBI taxonomy): Eukaryota > Metazoa > Chordata > Mammalia > Rodentia > Petromuridae > Petromus > Petromus typicus. The sequence goes on along the minus strand of PVIR01022983.1, from coordinate 1,614 downwards.
GAGTGTGCTGAGCAGTGTGGTGCTGGCTAGATTCGGTCACCTGTCATGGCTATCCTAGTTATGATGTGTGGTCATGGGGTGATTTCAGGCAGGGGAAATACAGAGTTGGTGTACGAGAAAGTTGTCGCCATCTTCAGTAATTAGTCTTGGGAGGGACAGCCTCTTCCTGGGATAGTAGGGCCCCCGATTTCAAAGCATCGTAAAATAAAATTTTTAAGAATACAATGATTAATGCATTCCTATTGTTATTATCTTCATTTTACAGATGAGGAAACTGAGGCAGAGGCTAAGGGTCATGCCTGAGATCACACAGCTGTCAAGTGGTGGCAGCAGGACTTGAACCAAGGCACTCCGGGCCCAGCCTTCACCAGCATGCGCACTGCCTACCACGGGCCGCCCCGAGGGCTGCTCACTGGCTGGTCCCCACTGGACCACAGCCAGGATGGCCCAGGAGGCGCTGGCACATTCTTAGTGTAACTGCTTCTGTGTGTCCTGGCACGGGTGAGCACAGACCTGACATCAGGCTGGAGCTTCCATCATCATGCCCTTGGGCATCACTCCTCGGTCAGCGCCAGGTCTCCTGTGCCCAGCCCTGGCCACCCTGGCCACTCGGGCTGCAGCAGGGATGCCTGCAGTGGACAGAAACGGGTTGGGATGGCCTAGGGTGCTCCAAACTGGCAGTACATCCCTAGGATTGTCATGTCAGCCCTGCTCTCTGTGGGCCGTAACGTTTGCCGGTGATTTTCGATTTTTGTTATTATCAGAAACTGGATTTGTGAAGTTGGGAGACTCATGCTTTCCTCCTGTGTGTGGTCAGGACTGAAGGGCACTGACAGTAAAGTCTAGCTCTGGGCACAGTGGAAAAGAGGACCTAGTTATAACCTGTACAGGAGTTTCTTCGCCCTCAGGAGCTCAAGTTGGGACCAGGCAGCTCACAGAGTGCCTGGGTGGGCAGGTCTCCAACGCGCAGAGGCAGGGACATGGTTGCTAGCCCAGCTCGTTTTAGCCACCAGTGGGACACAGACGTCCCAACCCTGGAAACGCGAGGCGGCAGCGCCCCCTGCCGACTGTCACGTGGAGCGCCGACACGGAGCGTCCTGCTCCATGGACTCCCGGACTCCGGGAAGGATTGGACCCCAGCCCGGAAGTGAGTGACAGAGGTCTTGCCCAGGGCGTGGACCGGAGCGAGCGACACCAGGAGCGTTTGCCTCTGCTCCTGGATATCTGGTCTTGGGTGAGGGTAAATCGGAGGCTGGGCTTGGGATGCTGGGATGGAGAGGACCACTTCCGGGAAGGTGTTCTGCACCCCAAGATAGGATGGCTAAGGCTAAGGACCCCAGAGTCTGTGGCTGGGAGCCTACCAGTGGCTTTGCAGAGTTATGGTCTCAGGTCACCGGCCTGCTTGGGAGCAGCTCCGTGTCCCAGGAAGCCAGATGGAAACTGTGGCCTAGGGTGGGCCAGGCCTGGAAGTTACTCGTCGACAGCCCCCCACCTGCTGGACTCGAGAAAAGGGGAATGGAAGCTCCGTTTGTGCATGAGAATGCCGGGAAATTACAGCTGCTCTCCCACTCGGCGGAGGCCCATCTTCTGTGATAGCGAAGTGGCACCGCCCTC
>PVIR01022982.1:0-27573 GCA_004026965.1 Petromus typicus | reverse complement strand
ACATTGAACAGAGCAATATGCTTCTCTTATGGATGAGAAGAGTCAATATTTTTTACATTGTCATTCGCTTCAGGTTGATCTATGTATCCAATGTGATCTCAATCAAAATCTCAGTGGGCTTCTTAATAGAAATTGGCAACCTGCTCCTAAAATTCATATGAAAATAATAAGGACCCAGAAGAGCTGGTCTTATAAAACAACAACAAAGTTACACCCAAGAAATGTAAATTCACATGAAAAATAATAAGGACCCAGAAGAGCTGGTTTTATAAAACAAAAACAACGACAAAACAAAGCAATGTAAAAACACGGATCCCTCCAAACAAGCTTGTAAGTGCTTAAGGAAGCATCAGTTTTGGTAGTTCTAAAGTGAAAATGACCCAAACATCCATCAACAAGATAATGGATGATCAAATTGTATTCCAGCCAGGAATGACTGTGCATGCAATCCCATGCCTGTACCACCTGTAATCTCTGCACTCGGGGAAGTAGAGGCAGGAGGACTGCAAGTTCAAGTCCAGTGTGGACAACTTAATGGCTTAACAAAACATGATCTTAAAAACAAATAGACAAAAACAGGTCTAGGGATGTAGCTCAGTGCAAAGCATTTGAGTTCTTTCCCAGTCCTGAAAAAAAAAAAAAAGGAGAGAAGGAAAGAAAGAAGGAAGAAAAAAGAAAAATATTGTATTCCACCCACACGACAGAACACAACTCGGGGACACAGTGGAATGGCACACAACAGAGGTGATGGCCGCAAACCTTTTTTACACACACAGTCCCAGACACTATCCACATTATAAGTCTATTTTCAGGCTTTTTAAGAAGAGGCAAAACAAATCTATGTTGATAGATGTCAGAGAAAGAGTCGCGTTTGGAGGAAGGTGACACAAATCGGCCTGCAGGGGGCATGGGGGATATTTTGGAGGCCATGAAACTTGTGATTTGTGTGGCTGTCTCATGGATGTAGACAACTGACAAAAGCTAACACATGGTTCATCTTCATCTCATGCAGTTTAAACCCCACTATCAGGGGGAGCGGCAGAGAGAGAGAGAGAGAGAGACGAGAGGGAAAGGACAGAAGGGAAGTGGGAAGGGAGAGACTTGGAAAAATCCTAAGCAAACGCCATACGTGGACTTTCTTCACAAATGAATTCAGATCAACTATAAAACCTGTGTTGAGACATGAAGAAAAATTGAGCATGAACTGAGTAAGTGAAGATATTAAATAATTGCTGTTATTTTCCCTGAGTCTGAAGATGGCATTACTGTTGTTTGTTAGTAATGTATATGGATGAATATTGGTGCAATGATCCGGTGCCTGGGATTTACTTTAAAATATCAGCGTGAGACAAGTGGATGGGGAGGGGGGAGGGCAGGTGCTGAGCTTTCCTCGCTTTGCACGTGTTTACAGTTTTCCCTTTAAAATGTTAATATCAAAATGTAAATTAAAAAATTAACCATGGGTAAGGGCATGTCCCTCTTCTGTCCAAAATTGATCCTTCGGAGGCTTCTCCCTAGGGAAAATCTAAAATATTTGCCATTTACATAGAAATCTATTAGCGGGTCATGCAATCCATCTAGTGTGTCGTGATTAGCATTTTTATTTTATGAAATGGAATAAAACGGCACAGAAGAGTAAAGAAGAAAACTAATAGAGGATATTGCGTGTATAATAAAGATACATATTGCTGTGAAAAACAAAAGTGTGTGTGTGTGCACGCATGGATGTGCAGGTGTGGATTTTATTTGGTGGACTATGGTGAAAAAGATCAGAAAACCAGCCCCAAATGATCCACACCCCCAAACCTCACAGCTTGCAGCCTAACTTCCCATCCCTTATTCCACTCCTGCTGTGCCTCCTCCTACCAGGCCAGCCCCTGGTACCCAGGTGGACCCTCCCTGGTGTTGGAAGACCTGCCTTAACGCTGCCCCACTAGGGGGGCTCCCGCACCGTCTCCCGCAGCGCCACCTGCTGGCCCCTTCGCCAGCGTGACTGGTTCACAGGGCTTGATGTTTCTCTGCAGATGCCACCTCTGGTGCTTGCCTATCCTGTTGGCAGTGGTACCTCAACACTGAGAACATCACGTGGCATGTTCTAGGCCTCAATAAATGTCCCCTGAGTGATGAGAAATGACTGAAGCCTCGTTTGTGCCTAGGACTGTGCTCAGAGCAGGAGAGGGAGCACTGAACAGGGCTGCTGTAATGGGGGCCCTGCAGAAGGCTGAGACATGGCTGTGTGACAGTGTGTCTTGGCTCTGCAGAGTGCAGCAGGAGAAGCAGAAGGTCCTGTGAGAGGATAACAGAGGGGTCCGTGATGCAGGGTGTATGCTGTGTATGAGGGCAGTGAGGGCAGGGCATGTGTCATGCTTCATGTGTGGCACAGTGTGTATGTATATGTGCTGTGTGCCTGTGTTGCATATAGGGATATATGGTATTTGTGGTATATTTGTGTGGCATATGTACAGTAGGTGATATATTCATGTAGGGTGTATGTTTGTAGAATGTATCTGTGTGGAGCATGTCGCATATTGTGTAATGTGTGTCTGTGTGACATGTCTGTATGCATAGTATGTGTGCTGTGTGATCTTTGTGTGGCATGTATATGTGCATGTGTGGTGTGCACATTTTGTGCATATGGTACATGTGTTTGTCATGTGTGTATGCACTGTGTGTGGTGTGTACATGTGGGGCTCCTATGTGTAGTGTATGTGGTGTGTACATGCATGTGTGGCATGCCGTGGGTATGTGTGCCTGTGTCTGAAGTATGTGTCTGTCCATGTGTGCTGTATGTGTGTGCGAGAGAATGTGGCTGATAGTGTTGGAGAATAAAACTTCTTCAAGACCTTTCCCTAGAGCAGCATGCAAATAGACTTATAAATCAATAATAAACAGATAAACAATATAAGTCTGGTCAAAAGATCCCAATTGACACCTTGCACAGGGGACATCTGACCAACAAGTGGCAAGGTGCTCAGGGTTCTTAATTCATTCATTGGCAAATATGAGCACTAGCTTGGGAGGAACAGGACCATGACTGACCTTGGAAGGTGCCAGGGGGCAGCCACTTTGGAAGACAGAAGTGAGTACATACCTGTACCTTGATTTCTCAGTTTTATCCCTATGTACCTTCAAAATATGCAACCATACAAAGGCCTTGAAGGCAAATGTTCATAATGATTGCACTAAAGCCCCAAACTAGAAACAACTTTGAGTATCTGCCAGTAGGAGAATGGATAAACAAAGGAAGTACAACATAGCAACAGAAAAATATTCAGCAATCAGAAGACACAAACTATCATATCAACACACAAACACACGCATGCAGAGCTGAACCTCAAAGGCACTGTGTTGTGTGAAAGAAGCCATCATAGAAGAGCAGATACTGATGATCCTGTTTACATGAAGTTCAAGAATGAGTAGAGATGGTCTCCTGGGGTGAGATGTTGCATGGAAAGGAGCTCAGGGAAATCTCTCTCACATGATGAGACGAGGGAAAGATTAGCCTTGGGAGGAGAACACTTTCTACAGGAGGGCATTTTAGGCAGAGGAGCCCTCGAGGTGGGAAAGAGCCTCATGAAGTGCAAAAGAGACTGGGGAGGGCACCAGATGGGTTAGGAGGCTGTCACAGCCATCAGTGAGGGCCCGAGGGAGCTTTTGGTGACAGGGTTTGGGAGGAGCTCTTCTCTGTGGGCTGGGGAAGCTATGTAAGTTTAATGATTCGGAAGCAAGGACCTGGTGGTGAGGTGACAGATAGGAAGAGCTGGTCCGAAACCTACCATGTCACTTGTCATTGTTGTGCAACAACCACTCTAGAAAAGAGGGGCTTAAAGAGCTCATGACTGGGCTCAGCTGGTGACTCTTCTGCTGGCCTTGCCGTTAGTCTCCTGGGGCGGGTCACCTGTAGCATGGTCTCATCCCTCTGTCTCTCTCCCTTCTCCCTCTTCCATTCTTCTTATCCATAGGTCTCTGGATACTGGGCTCTCCCGCTTGGTGGCTTAGGGCTTCACAGGCACAGAGAGCAATTGGAGGCCAAGTGCTGCCACACTGCTCCATGGGGTCGCAGTGAGAGGTGACCACACAAAGGTCATGATGTACAGACTGCTGAAGCCTCTTACTAGCCATGTGACTGTGGCCAGGTCATTCAACCTCTCCCATCCTCAGTGTTCTCGTCTTTAAAGATGGCAACACTAGCATCTCTATGGAGATTAAGTTAACACATGAAAGGCAGGGCAAAATCCTGGCATAGAACAACCGCGATCACCTTCATCACTGCTATTACTGCAGAAACAGCTATACCGAGCTCCTGTATTGCCCAGGGCACTACCCGGGCTCTCCCGGCCTTGCTGTGGTAAGGGAGGGCCTGCTCCCTTCAGGGCTGGGAACACTGTGCAGTCTGAGAAGTCTCTTGTTTCTTGCCAGCCTCTACCACCTGATCAGAAAAGTCTATCAGCTGTCATTTGCTGGAGAGGAGCCAGCCAACATGGGACCTTTCACTTTCCCTCCCACTCTTTGTTTTCCACTTATTAATTAAATATGGTCAGCTATTTACATGGATAACTGTTGCCATGACAACACAGAGCATCTCAGAACGACAGTTACACTCTGCTTCTTCCCAGGAAAAGGCTCTTGTGGCTTGGCTCCCTGTCCTCTGCCCTCTGTCCCCTACCTCAGGTGTTCCTCATCACATCTGTATTCTGCCAAGCTGCCCCTGAAGGTAGCAGGACACAGATCTTTTAGGTTTTGTGTAGCATCTATCAGCTGAGTAAATGGTGAAAAGTTACTAAGAATTCAAGCATGCTTTAAAATGAAGGTACTTTAGCGGCTGCAGCTGGCACGAGGAATCCTGCTGCACAGAGCTGAGGGATGTATCGGTGATTCTCAGGCAATACACAGTACCCTTCATGGCTTCAGAGCCTGCTGTTCTGGGCCTCTGTCCTTCGCTGCGATTCTGGGATTATAAGGGCTCTGCTTCTAGGTCAGCACCTGCTACTCAAAGTGGTCTCCAGGGTCTCTACATCAGCATCTCTGGAAAACTGATTAGTCAGGATCTCAAGACCCACTCAGACTTACCAGAATCTATATTTTACCCAGATCTCTTGATGATTCTTATGTACATTAAAATTTCAGAAGGCTTCTTTAATAGAGATGGCTGGGGTCACCCACTATCAATCAATCAAGTACCCAGGCTTTGGAGCTGGCAACATGGGTGTGAGTTCCAGCTCTTGATACACATGACACACTGGTCCTCTCAGAGAAAGTCCCCCATTTGTCAAGCCCTGGGCACGTGCCAGCCTGGATCCTGGGCTCTGGGCACTGCCTACCTGAAAGGGAGACGCATGAGAATAAAAGAGTAATCATAAGACTCTGAACTAAGGAAACATAGGTCCATCCAGGTGCCCACCTATGCCAAAGGCTGCTTGAAGAGAAGAGCATATGCAGTGGAACTGGAGCTGGTGGGGAAGCCAGAGAGAGCTTCTTGCAGAAGAGACACCAGAGTAGAGCATTGGAGCTCAATGAGAAAGGAGTGCAGTGCGCATCCCAGAAGGCAGCGCAGTCTAACGCAGCTGAAAAGACAGATATGTTGAGCCTGATAAGTCCCCCTGTACCAAGCAGTCACCAAGGACAGTGGGGGAGTTAGGAGAGGGATGTTTTCTTGGGAGTGATTGTGCAGAACCCAGGGGGGATGATGGAGGCAGGAGTGGGAGGCAGGAAGAGGAGAGGTCAGGCAAGGTCACACCTTTGAAGCAACGTGCCGGGGACTGGAGGGAGAAGACAGGAGTTAGTGTAAAGCTGGAGGCTATTTATTCTTTGTAGCCAGAGAAGACTCTGCTTTTGATTCGCCGGGGGACCTTGGGCATGTTGCTTATCATCTCTGAGGCCAGTTTCTTATTTCTCTGTCAAATGGTGATGGTAACAGTAACAAAATAAAAACCAAACCCACTGCACTTGATTATGCTGGGATTTCTCTCGAGCAGTGGAGGTTTCCTACTTGGACAAATGTCCTGATCAGAGCTGCTCTGGGGTGACAGAGGAGACCCCAGGGGTTCTGGAGTGGGTAGAGCCAGGCAGTAGCTCAAGAGGGGGTGGATCAGATCAAGGAAATGACTCTAAGAAAGGGATGGGAGCTGACAAGCCAGCTGTGTACTGACCTCAGGGAAAAGGCATCACCCCTGCCCTTCCCAAAGCCCAGGAGCCTGCCTCAATCACGTCACCCTGACTGGAGTGGCTCCTCTAAGTGGGGGTCCATGGGAACCTGCATATTTCTGGTTCAGATCCCATGCCAGTCAGTCAGATACATGGCCAGGAGGGCAGCTGCCCAGAGTTCTCAGCAATAGGGGGCAGAACTTTTTGAGTGGCACAGGTAGAGAAACTAAAGCTTAGGCAGGGTTTACCCGCCTCCTCAAAGGACACGAAGACCCCAGACAGCTTCTGATTAGGTACCTTATGCGGAGTTGCCACCCTGATGCAAAGTAACTCTGTTCCCTTTATTCCTCTTGCTAGATTAACAAGGCACACTAGCACCTGCCGGGGGCCACCATGAGCATTAGTTACAACATGGGAGGAAAGACATGAATCTCTGTTCTGAAGAGCTTTCACTGTAGCTGCGTGATCTGCACAATAGACAAATGGAAATGCCTAGTATATTATCTGATGAGGCGAGCCAGGGAGAAAAAATAATAAGGATTTCTGTAGATCTTTATGAAGGAGGGTGAGAAGGAGTGCCACAACCCAAAGAATACAGCTGCAGGAGTCAGGAAAGGCTCAGAGGAGATGGAAGCGACCATGGGTTCAAGGTTGCCCAGAGAGGTGAAATTGGACTACTTGATAGCTGGGAGTTTATATATATAGGCGGGAAGAGAAGAGGTCACTTGAACAAAAAGGTGATATCACAGCTCCTCCTCAAGACAGCACAAACATCAGAACTTCTGAAAAGGACTCTCTCCTTTATCAAGACCCATAAGACCCTTTGCTTGGCACCTTGTACCTGTCAATATCTGTACACCTGCACTTGTCTCATTGCATTCTCTTCTTCATTTTGACATGTGGACAGTGCAATCCAATGCAGCTTGGACTAATCCAAGAGACAGTGCTTTTCCTCAGTCTTTTGCTCTGGGAACAGGACCCAGGAGCTTCACACTAGGCCACATCCTCAGCCCTTTTTATTTTTAATTTTTGGGACAAGTTCTCACTAGGTCACTAAATTGCCCAGTCTGGACTTGATCTTGAGATCCTCCTGCCTCAATCTCCCAGAGATTGGATGACAGGCCTATACCACTACGCCCCAAGCTGCAGATTCTATATTATTCCCAGTGCTTAGCACTGGGGGGCAAGGGGGAAGCTATGCTCAAAGGCATAGAAGGTAAGTGGGACAGAGGGCTGGGAAATGGACAGGAGCTGGGATTTGAGGAAGCCAGTTCAGGTATGCAATAAGTAGTTTCCAGAAGGGGTGGGGCCAGAACATCCACTAGAAATGAGGCCAAGGACCCTGCCATAGTGGGGGTGGAGGTTCCTGCCCTAACCATGAGCAGAGAGAACAAAGAAGAAACCGAGGGGAGAGACCTCATGAAGACTTAGCCTTAACCACAGAATGGGAAGAGGAGGGGCCATGGAAGATGTGCTTGGAGGTAGAGGGCGGGTACCAGGGTCTCATCTCACTGGCCTCTCGCACCTCCCCGTCCTCGTCTAACCCCAGGATACTGTCTTTCAAATGATGATTCAGATGCAGGAACTTGAATAATCACATTAATAAGAGCGTAGGCCAGTGACTATCAGTATCCACTAGTGTCAGTGCAGGTACCTTTAATGGAACCCAGAAATGTGTGTACAGTCAATAATGGTGCTCCACCTGGCAAACGGGACCACTGCTGCTCTAATGTGAGGCTGGATTCACAGAGCTATAAAATAATGATAATGATGATGACGAGGCTGCATTGTGAGAGCACATTAAAACCAGATTAATTAGTTAATTTAAAATAACAATACCCATTAAGATCATTAGGACTGCCTTAACTCGATTTAGAATCCCAGCTGTAAACTTCAGATGGCTTTTCTCAGGGAATGTCTAGCTCAGGTTTGTCATGTGGAGATGAGTCCCTCCGTTCCTTCCCTTCTCTCGGCAAGCGTTTATAGAGCATCTTCTAGATCCCACATGCTCAGCTGGGCCTGAGGGTGGGAGGAGGAGCAGGACAGAGGCCTGTCCTTCAGGACTTGCCTTTCAGCGACGACCTAGGACTGCAGACAAATGAATGCCAGAGAGGAGAGAAGACAGCATGCTGGATGGCTTTCCTGGCGGTCAAAGCACCAAAGCCTCAAGAGACTGCCAAATTCAGAACTAAGACTCACACCAGCTGGCTGGCCTGGTGACAGAGGAGAGCTGGTGAGTCGGCTTGACTCCCAATGTGTCCATTTGTGTTTCCACAAGGCTGGAGACTCCAAGGTACACACAGGGAGGGGGAGGGCCAGGCCATGGTGCTTACTCTTGTGTCTCCTGACAGTCACTGTACTCAGAGCTCCAAAGTGGGTTCAGGGCCCAGGTTCATTGTGCAAAGAAGGCTGAGAATTGGCCTGAAGAGTTTCTGCAGTGACTGGAGGAGCAGTGGATGTGTACACAAGGATCCTGCATGGCTTTGCTGTGCTTCCCCTGAGGCCTGTTTCCCAAACGTGCAGTCATTTCTTCCTGCCAGACTTAGAAGCAAGGGCAGTGGTCATCGGTGCAGGGAATGGCAGGTGCAAAGGCCCAGGGGTTGTGAAGGATTCAGATTCCAAACCTGACAGGCCAGTGCTGCTGAACTCTAACAAGGCGGAGATTGGGCCAAAAGGGGGCCAGAAAGCAGCCCATGGGGAGAGTTTGAACCCAACGAGAGAGCAGTATGAAGACATTGAGAGGTTTGCACTAGAGTGTGAATGGACCAATATTTACATTTTCCAAAATATCTCTCTGGTTGCTGAGAAGCCTGGTTTGGACATACACCTCCAGATCAGGCTGTCCAGTAGATCTTAGGTGACAATAATGGACTCACTTTTCAGGTGATTTTGTTCCCACTTTAAAGTCCAGAAAATTCTAGGAGTTTGTTGTTTCCCTGTGGTGACCACAGTGTAGAGCCACTGCTCTCTGGGCCATGGACATGATATTGTCTTTTTTCTTCTCCAGCCTCCAACTCGAGGGATGGGATTGAAGTGGTAAGTCAAGGAGCTGACTTCAGAATTAGTCTCTGGACCTCCTGCTTGCCTCTGTGCCCTCACCGGTTTCATTGCAAGCTGTCCAAAGTCCCAAGTGCATTTTCAGTAATAATAGTAATCACGACAATGATAACAATAATAATAATAATAATAATAATAATAATAATAATAATCCATGACATGCTCTTGGATTCCCTGAGCACAAAGCAGCCCTCTGTGCAGAGCAGAAAGGGCCTCGGCACATACCACACACCGCTGCCCAGGGGAGGAAGTGAGTTTGATTTTCCTTTTCCTTTTTGTGCCCCACTTGTATCTTATCTTTTCCTGGCATTAGTTTTCAATTAACAGCCCAATCCTCTGGATTACAGTTTCTCATTTGCCAGGATTATTAGTAGCAAAAATCCTAACAATAAATGAAAAATATTGGCCACAACAGTCCCTGTTGCCCAGAGCTCCTGCTTCCCCACTCAGTGTAATTAAAAAGCAACCAAATGGGCAAATCAAAGCTTGGATGCCCCCTCCGGCCTCGGGGAGAACACGAGAGGATCGTGGACCCCAAACAGGCCATTAATGCTGCACTGGAGCCACAACAAATATGGAGCAAAGCAAATGAAGCTCAACTATGAGGGAGAGCCTAATAAATCTTGCCCAAAGTGGCTTTCGCTTCAGGGTCTAGGCTGTAATTAGAGGGAGAGGTCACAGGAGCAGAGAGGGAGGGAGCCAGGCTCTGGAGGAGGACCCTGGCATTCTCTCTGCCCCTGGTCCAGGGCTGGTCCTGAGTCCCCAAGTGAGAGAAGGCGCCCCAGGCCCTCTCACCTAGCACGTCCGATTCTGGCCAGTCTATCTGAGGCTCCTGGCTCAGCCTGGCCCACAGGCCTCCGAGCAGCCTCCCCCACACCTGCCCCATCCTTGTCTGACCTACTGACTTCCTTTCGGTCTATGTCTTGCACTTCCAGGCTCTGTGCTCCTCCTCTCCTAAATGCCCTTCTGTTCCCCATGATGGCAATCTGGCTGCAGGTGTCCCTTCCTCTCTGCAGAGCAGCTCTCCAAAGTCACTTCCTCCAGCAGCTATCTCCTGCAGCCTGCCCTTTGCAGACTCTTTCTTCACAGGGAGCCTCTCCGGTCTTGAAGGAGTCGAATTCACACTTGAACCCAAGGGACCCAAAGCAAGTCCCTGCCTCTTCCTGGTCCTCAATGTTCCCATTTTGAAGAAGGGCTGCTTCCTCATCACAGTGTATTGAGGGGTAAACAAGGAACTAGATGCAAATGGGGCCTACACAGTCAGGCATGTAGTAGGTGATCAACTTGAGTTAATGAAATGACCTCACCTTAGGCATTTTCCTTTGCAGATGCCCGATTTTCAAGGAATATTTTGGTTCTCATATTGCAGCAGGCATTTTCTTCGCCCTTTATGTGAGTCTCCCATCAGACTAGGGTGATTTTGGTCCCTCTTTGTCCTTCCTGACAGCAGCTGATTTAAGGCTCTCCACGCTGGACTGCCAAATTCTTGACATTGCGAGAGGAGATAGGTAAATTATTGGGCTGTGCTTCTTCTCCTCTCTCTGCCTAACCGCACTGGCTGGGATTCCTGGATGTTACTTTCAAGGATGGGTGCAGAGGTTCTGTGTCACTTGCTTCTGGCCACAGGCCTGAGATCTGGGTGGCATTCCCCTCCCCCCAGCAGTCCTGTAGATCATAAAAATAATTCTGTCTCATAGCCTTTGGGGCTGAGCTTCTTCTGTGCACCCCCATTACTCAGGCAATCCCTACAGAGTGGGGCTCCCTCACCTCTCCAAATGCTCATTCTGCCTACTTGTCATGGCATTGTGGGGGTCTCTTCACCTTGCCCAAGACAGCTGAACACGCTCTACACTTCCAACAACAGGCACTCTTACATTATAATGCCCTACGCTCATTTATGTTATATTTCAATGCAGAAAAGCAGGTTGCAAAACAGTATGTAAAGTAAGAACTTATTTTGGTTAGGAAAAAAAAGCAACTATATATGCATGAGCTGAAAATTGTCTGGGAGAACGTACACCAAAATGTTAGCAGTGGTTTATTTATTTATTTTTTTCTGGGTGGTGGGTTAACAAAGGATTTTGATTTCTCTCTTTGCGTATATCTGTAATTTTCTGATTTGTTTACAATGAACATATATTTCTTCTGTCTCAGTGAAATAAACAAATAAAGAAAAGCACCACAGGCCCCAGTGGCCTCATTTGCATACATTTGCATGCCATCCTGTCAAATATCATCCATCAAAACTCCTCCATCAGCCTTCAAGAGCCCAGAGGGCCTGGCCCACCAACATCATTGGTGGTTTGGGAGGCCGAGCTGGCCAAGGGTCCAGCCCCCTAAAGATGCTGGCAGGCCCCATCTGAGGTCAGAGCTCAGCCTCTCCTTCCCTTCCAAAAGGTGTGTCCAGCCTCCCTGTCTCCCTGACAGTGACATCAGCCCCAGGGCAACAACAGCTCCTTGTCACATTTCCAACCTCGAAGTTGTCTTGCTTCCACTCCTTTGGCAGCGTTTTCATGTTACTCTCACAGCTTTGACCTTAAGTGGCTGATTTTCTTCTCTTTCTCCCCATCCCTATGTTCCACCCTCCTCCTGTCTCTTGGCTGCGACCGGCTGAACCAGGCGTCTGAGCTGTCTCGAGCTTGCTTCCTATTTTTGTACTTTGTGAAAGTGGGGGACATGAAGGGTCATGAGGACAAGGCAGCTCAGCCCTTCGACAATGACAGTGTGTCTGTCTCCCTGTCTGGGAGAGGGCGAGCTGCTTCTGGGAAACAGTATCAGAGTATAAACTGTGGCAGAGATGGTGCCCGTTGAGTGGTGCACATTTACCTGACTCTTTATCAGGCAGAAAAGAATAGACCCCTCCCCCCCACACACACACAAGCACAGGGCCTAAGGCTGCTCAGAGCCTCACTGTTTTATCAGGGATCTTCCTCCGGATCCATGGACGAGGTATACCTTGTGTATCAGATGGCATGTGGCCAGCAGAAAGCCCCAACTCCAGGATGGCTGTGAACCACATGCCTCCTGATGCCTCTGTCCCTGTGTGTCCCAACAACCATCTCACAAGCTTACGATGCTGGAGGGCTGATCATGTGCCTCACAGCCATGCCACATTCTGTCCCAACACCGTGGCTGGTTACCTCTGCTTAAAGGTCCTTCTTCCTCGAATGTGCCGCTTGGTTGTGGCTACATGACTCAAGGTCTTTGTGCTTCAGGACCTTCACCTGACCTTGAGGACAAAGTGGCCCCTGCCTTCTAGGCCTTACATGAGACTTCAGTGACATAAGCAGTTTGAGCCGTGTCTGATACCTAGGCAAACTTGGGACAGTGGGATGATTATCGAATCTTCCTGACAAGTCTGGAGGGGGGTTGTGGTGGGTGTGTTGGAAACAGGTGATTATTTCCCCAATATCTGAAATATCAGCACTCCATTCATCACAGTTGCCTCTGCATCCAGGCCCAGTAGTCTCCCTGAGAGTCATCCCTACTCCACCCCTGGAAGAATGGTTTTGGCTCGGCCATTCCTTGGCTAGTCCAGCAGCAGTGAGCTGAAGGAGATAGGGTTCACAGTCTTTTCTGTTGGATCGCAAAGCTCACTGAGGTTCTCCCATAGGCCTGTCCTGAGTCTCCTCCTCTGTCATTCAGCTTTCTGGCTCTATTCTTGGCAGATCGTCTTCTTCTGCGAGACCACCCTTCATGAGTGTTGTGGACTGAATGCATGTTCTCTGTTGAAACCTGATCTCCAGTGTGACGGTGTTTGAGGCTGATGCTCTATGGAGGTGATAAGGTCACAAGGTGGAGAATTCAGTGTCCTCACGGAAGAGGCCTCTCCTGCTGTGTGAGGACATGGTGAGAAGATGGCGCCAATGGAATCCTGTGCAGCCTGCGGTCCTGTTCCCTGCCTGTCCTGGGCCAGTATAAAGCTTGTCCCACCATAGCTGTGCTGGGCTGGAGGGAAACCGCCTACACAGGGGATGAGAGCAAGTTGCAGCCCTGGGAAGGTGAGGGGTGATATGGCTGAGCTTGGGATCCCAGCTCTGTCAGGGCCGCCCTGTGCTGCCATGGTGCCAGGAGACTGGCCTGCTCCCCTCTCTCCTGCAGGGAGGATCAACACTCAGGGTTAGAAGCTCCACCCAGGCCCAGTGGCTCCTCTCCCCTGACTGGGGAGCCCCATGGGTGGGATTATATCTCTTTGAATTGTGTCTGGTGCCAGCCTTGAGGCCAGGCTGGAGCAAATCAGTCTAGATTGGAGATGAGCGCTGTAACCCACAAGGCCCGCTGGAGCCCAGGAAGTCTCTGCTGCTTCCCAAGTTCTGAGCTTCTGTCCTTCACTCTGCATGGGACTTTGCCCAGATGTTGCTGCCTCTGATATCCAGCCAGGGCAGAAAGCCTGGTAGACACAAATCCCTTGTGTCATGCTGATGTCGAGTATGAGTGACAGGAGACACCCCTAAAGCAGGCACCCACAGACCGGGCTCCGTGTGCAGCTCGAGGAGGGCTGTTCTGCACTGCATGGAAAGAAGGCAAAGTCTGGGTGGGCTGCTTACTGCCTGTGGGTCCCAGGAGCAAGCTGGGTCTGAGGAGAGCGTTCTGGAAGGAAAGGTGCCATTGCTGGCAAGCCCTGCCTTCTAGAGGGCTGCCTTTCCCTCCCAGCCTCTGGTTGCTGCTTTGCAGACCTCAGAGCAGGCCTGACAGGCAGGACCCCATGATGGTGGTATAGCTAGGTTAAGCAATGTCATGCTTGCTAGAAATATTGCAAGTGAGCTGCTGCCCTCCATGCCTGGATCCAGTCAGGTGTGTACCCAGGGCTGCAGAGTTTGTTAGGAAGGGCTTGTTCCACCCATTCTCTGGAGGTTGCTCTTCCCTGTTCCCTTCAGGGTTGTCTGATCCCCCAAAAGTTAAAATGGCCCCACACCCATGTCCCTGGGAGAAGAAAATACCCGTGGCAAGATTCCTATTTCAGAGCTCCCCAGGGGCAGGCTGAGGTGAGACTTCTTCCCCTGGAGTCATCTTGGCCTAACTGCCTTTAGTCCCAGCCCAGGGCCCTGGCTCCATTACAAAAGCCCTCTGCAGATATTTCATTTTGTACCACATGCACAAAAATCTCTCCATGAGGTCTTGCTTCTGGGGGACCTGTCCTGGGACAGTGTCCCACAGGCCTTAGAGTTCACATCAAGGACACTTGTAGTTGCAGAGAATGCTGGGCTGTGTGATCTGCCCTCCATCCTCTAGCAGAGCTGTGTGGCTCAAGATCAACTGGCATGACTCCATCTGCCCACAGCAACCTTGCACATGTATACACACACACACACACACATGTGAGAGCACCTACACACGATTATATATGTGTGCATACACAGGCACACACATATGCATGAGCACAAAACCATACAGAGGGCACACTGGGTGTTAACAAGTCTCCCCCTCCCGGGGATCCTGAGGCACTCTGAGAGTGGAAGCACAAAAGAAGCTAATTGCTAAACCCATCGGCCTCGCCTCAAGGCCAAGGCTATTCCAAGGGCTCAGCCCTCTCCCCGCTTTCCTTCATTTCCCCTTTCTGGAGAGAAGAATGATCTCCTAGGAAGTCTCCAAGGTTGGAAATTGATTTCTCTATTTCCACATGCATTTTGCTTCCAAGTCAGGGCATAGAAAAACGTAACCCTTCTCTCATCGATCCTCTTCTGGAGGCCTGCGGTTGAAATCAAAGGGGCAGGGGCCGGGAGATTCCCGGGCATCCTCAGGGTCTGCAGAGCAACCAGGCTTCAGAGGTGCTGATCTCCTTGTTAGTTTTTAAGATCTGTAATCTGTTTTGTTTGGTTCTCCATTTGTTTTTTTCCTCCTTCAACTACAAATAGTACAGGCACCAGGGAGTTTCTTACTGCTCTCTTTGGGCCAGAATTTCCTCTACCAGGGCCCTTGTTATTGTTTCGGAAACACTTGTTTAGTCCGCAGCACCCCCTGCCTGGAAGCTGAGTAATAGACCCTCTTGCCAAATAAATAAATAAATTAATTAATTAAACATTCCCAGCTCCCCTGTTGCCCCACAGCATCCTCATCTCGGTGAGAAGGTGCAATTGCAGGTGCTCTGTGGTGTCCAAATACATCCTCAGAGTGCCTGTGCTGGGACCTGACTCCCAGTACAACGTGTATAGAGATCGCTGGTCCTGAGGCTCTGAACTAATAACATTCTTTCTCTGTCTGTCTCTGTCATCTCTCTATCCGTCTCCTGATTTCAACGACATAGCGCGAAGGCCATTGTGATGACCCCACACTGACTTTGGACTCCCTATCAGACTCCAGCTGCCTTGGTCCTGGCTGCTGTCCCAGGCACCCTTTGGGGTCTTCTCTCCCCACCAACCCCTCATTGTAGGTATTATGGACCTAAATGTGCCCCTTCACCTCTAGTTCATATCTAAGAGCTGCCAAAGCCTTAACCTCTACTACCTCAGAACACAGCTGGATTTGCAGATAGAGATTTCTTTTTCTTTCTTTCTTTCTTTTTTTTTTTTTAGGTATTGGAGATTGAATCCAGAGCCTTTGTGTTGAGCTTCATCTCAGGCTTTTTTTTTTAACTTTGAATTTTGTTGAAGGTCTCAATAAGTTTCTCAGGATGAGCTTGAATTTGTGATTTTCCTGTTTCAACTTCCCTGATTCCTGAGATTATAAAGATGCATAGATTGCAATGAGGCTGTTGGGATGGGCTAGGGTACAGTATGACTGCTGTCTTGTAACAGAAGGAAGTTTGGACCCATAAAGAGATGCAGGGGCTGAGGATCTAGTTCAGTGGTTCTGATCCCCTGTAACCACAGGGGGTGTGGTAGCTCACACTTGTAATCCCAGCACCCGGGAAGCAGAGGCTGGAGGACTGCTGTGAGTTCAAGGTTCACCAGGGGCATTAGGAGGATGGGACTCACTAAGCCATGGCATTGGGCTCCAGCCTCCAGCACTGTGAGGAAGATCTTTCTCCACTGTCACAGCGGCTGGGGCAACCCTGTGAACAGCTGTTTTGCTAAAGCACCTGGTGGACAGGAGGGCTGAGTCCAGGTGGTCCCAGTGAGGGAGCGTGAAAGCCACACTCACTGCGATGTGGTGGTGGATGTACTCCTTGCCCCTCCTGTGCCTCTGTGAGCACGGATGGTGCCTCTTTCCCAGGGAGGCTGTGCTGTGCATTGTGCGGTTTCTCTGAAAGCAGCCACGACAGTCCCCCCATGGATGAACTGGCCCTGGGGGTCCGAGGCTCAGGCTGAGGCAGACACTCGCAACCCTGTTCTCCTTCTGGCTTAGCCTCTGCAGAAGTCAGGAGCCGCTATCTCTCATGCCTACATTGAGACACAAGTTTGGAGGCTCCCAGAGCCCAAATTGCAGTGAGTTTGGAGTTGTGCCTGTTCGTGCACCTCTGCCCTCATCCTGCTGTGCTCAGCATCCCTCTGACTGCAGCATGGCGCACCATCTGTGTCCCACTTTGAGCAGTAAGAAGAAGTTTCCCCAGGAAGAGGGGCTCCAGGAAGCCACCAAGCACTGAAGGGTGAGCCCCATCCTTGGAGTTGCAGACCTGGGCTTCAATCTCATTCCACCACTTAACATCCTCAGTGTCTGCAGATCATCCAGTTTCTACACCTCTTTCCCTTCTTCTTATTCTCTTTCTTCTTTTTCTTCTTCTGATATACTGGGGATTGAACCCAAGGCCTTTATAGTGCCTTCATATTGAACTAGAGATGGAATTTAGGACTTTGTGCTTGCAGGCGCCCTGTGACATCAGGTGCGGCACTACTGAGCTACATCCCTGGCCTTCCCCAGCCCTTTTCATTTCTTTGTTTTGAGTCGTGGCCTAATTTTCCCAAGCTGGGCTTAGAGTTGTGATGCTCTTGCTTCAGCCTACTAGAAGGCTGAGATTACAGGTGTGTGTCAGCACGCTGGCTTTTTTTCACTCAGGAAATTAAAACTGGGGCCTTGTGCATGCTATGCAAGTGCTCTATCAGCCAGCTACACCATAGGCTCAATATCTTCATCTGCGCTGGAGAAATAGTGCTATGTATGCCCCACAGAACATTACAGCAAGAGTGAAATAATATTTTAAGTATACCATAATAATAATAATAATGAGAAGATGAGAGCTATTGACTAAATAGTATTTCTTAAAGAAAGAGGAAATATGCCAGAAGGAGGGTGTACTGTTTGAAAACCTCTTCTCGAGACTCATGCCTGCAAAAAAAAAAAAAAAAAAATAATAATAATAATAATAACACTCCATTATCAGCCAGGAATATTCCTGAATATTGGAAGTCCTACAGACTCACAGCTAGCTTTGCTCTGGCTAATGGATTCAAGATGGGTCCTATTGAGTAATTGTACTCACAGAGCGTTTGTCAATATAATTTTCTGTCAATTGTCATTTTGTAGAGTGTGAAGGCTCATGGCCTCTGGGGCAGGCGGGCACAGGCATGTGCAGCCCAACTGTGCAAGAGCCACAGTGTTTCTGCTGCCCTGGCACACTGCTCTTTATGTCCCGGTCCCCCACCCTCCCAGGCCTGGTCAGGGAACACACTGTGTGTCCTGAACAACAAGCCTGGCCATACAATGACCAGCAGTGTCTGAACACTTGCAGAGGCCTCAGGAATGACAATTTAAGGCAGGACAGCCACTCAGTCTGTGTGGGAACCACCCTGTGGGAAGAATGAGGAAGAGCGAGTTACCAACTTAATTGAAGTTTTACTAACCTGCCACCCTCCAAAGGGAGTAAATCAAAGAAGTCCACGTTACTGAATCAGTGGCCTTAGGGACATGGACGTTGTTTCTGCCCCCAAGTGCCCTGGCTGCGTGAGACAGCATAAAACATGGTCACCTTTCTATTGGGCTGGGTGCAAAATCTGGAGGTTTAGTTAATTAAATTATATTTCTTCTGGGCTTTGAAACACTCTGTGTGCCTGTTCGACTTCTTCCTGTTTGATTCACAGTGCATTTGTTTTCCTCATCTTGTTTGCTTCACCTGCCACTAAAACAGGGTTATCTATAAGTCCATACCCACACTGGACAAGGGGCTGGTGTTGCTGGGGGGGGTGTGGGGGAGGATAGCCTCCTTCTGAAGGATCACACAGAAAGTCCACAGCCACTTCCTGAAGGATCACACAGAAAGTCCATTGTCAGAGGGTGCGTGTTTCTGTGGCCACCAGCATGACTATTCCTTTCATGCTCAAACGTACTTCCTTCCGTCTTTGTGCTTCCTGAGCTTCCTTCCCGCCTTCTCTCTTGCCTCTTTCTTTCCCTTCCTTGTGTCCTTCCTTCCTTCCCAATTTCAACTATCTCTCTATATTCTTAGTTCATCTATATCCTTATTTATCCCCCAATTTTTGAATTCTTGTGCGGGGAACAAAAAATTCAGTGAAAAGCAGCATCTGTCCTGCTGTGCAGCAGATTGCATGGATCAAAGAAGCAGCAAAAACACCTCCCAACCCACTCACTTCTTTGAAGGGGCCTTGCCATCCCTGCGGGGGTGGAGCTTACATCCTTCGGGAGTCTGGGCATAACTTACAGAACAACATGACTCTCTTCAAAACATAGCTAAAGTCTTGTGACCCTGAATGCCTTCTAAGGCCAAGTCAGAAAAAGCCACAAAGTTCTCTCTGAGGAGATCACCATCCCAGGGCAGGGATACATGTAAGATATTCTGGTCACCTGAGCTTACAGCCTACAGCAACTGGCCTCCAAGCCACTGGAGGTGCCATTTTGGTTTCCCAACCCCGCTGACTCTGGTAATCACAACCCATATCAGAAATCCAAGTGGGAGGGGTCCAGCTGAGCTTTCCCCAGGTTCCTGACCTACAAAGTCATGAACAAAACTTGACAATTGGTTTTAAACTACTAAGCTTAGGGAAAATTTATTATGCAGCTGTGGGTGACTGGACTATAATCTCCAGGAACTTTCTCTCCAGGTAGGAAGACATTAAAATTTCCTATAAAATAGGGCCAAGGATTTAGCTAAGTGACATTGCACCTACTTCAAATGTACAAGGCCCTAAGTTTGAGTATGGGTATCAAAGTAAACAAACAAACAAACAAATAATTTCCTTTAAAATAAGTATAAGTTATACTTGAGGTCATGTTCAACACAGAATTGCTCTACAGATACACGACAGAGCACTGGCTCTGAGAGAGCAAAGAGCTGCCTGAGGAAGTGGTGACTGACTGAGTTCTGACAGAGCAGGAAGGAGACACCAAAAGAAGGGCAGTGGAGAGGAACACAAGGTCTGGACCCTACAGGCCCACCTTGAATGCTGTGCTGATGTCCCGTGTATTTCCGGGAGAGCTTTGGCAAGCCACAGCTGCCGGCTGGGGCAGAGTGGTGGGTGCCAAGTGGAGCAGTGAACCAACAGGGCAAACACCCCCCTGGAAACTCAACTCCACACTAAAATGATGCACATGAAAGCCAACTCTCCAACAGCACCAGGTTCTCATGAGGTTTCCTTCCTGCCCAGGGTCCTCATGCCAATATTTCCTAGAGAAGCCTCCAACTTCGAACCTAATTGCACGAACTTGGGTAGGTCACTGCACCTCCCTGGGGACTGGACTTGTATGGATGATTTATAGGACCTTTCAAATCTCGTGGTTCTGAGAATCAATCTTCAATGACTTTGCCATCATAAATAAAGCGCTTCCTAAAACTTACATAAATAGATTAAACAGGCCAATGACCCCAAATTATTTGATTTAATAGGATTCATTATTATTATGGGCTAGCTATAGAGTGATTTCTTTTCTCCCTAAACCCTGCGCTCTAATAGCAGCACAGGGTTTAGCAAAGGTGACCACCAAGCAGATGTCCAGTGGCCCTGGGGGGGGGGGTGACTGGTCCAGAGGAGGAACAAAAGCTGGGCATATGGCTGTGGTCCTGGCACAGAATGCTGCCCCTTCCTGGCCAACCACTCTCAAGTGTAGACACTCGCTGTCAGCACCATGTGCTAGGAAGGGGGTGTGGAGCTGACTCCAGTGGATAGTGTGCGGGGCAGTAGGACAGTGTGAACAATGGTGGCCCCATGGGTTTGAAGTCATCTCCTCTGTGTCCTTGGTCCAGCTATGTGGAGATTCCAAGGGTGTCAACCACCTTTCTGTAGGTGAAATCCAGTAGCGGACACCCACACTTAAAAAAGGAGGGTTTATCTTGGTGCACAGTCCGCAGCGGGTCAGCTTCAGGGCAGAAAGAGAACGGTGGAAGGGCCTGGTGGAGAAAAGGTCCTCACTGCAGCCAGCAGGAGGCAGAGAGAGAGGGTAGAAGTACCACCCTTCAGGCCACAACCCCGGGACCCGCCTCTTCCGGCCACACCCCTCCCTTCTCAGTGATCAATCCTCTGACAGTACAGCACCGAGTGATCCAGTCACCCGCCTCACACATGAGGCTTTGGGGGACATTTTAGATCTAAACCCTAACAGCAAGCAGAAATTTCCTCTAAAACAGAGATGAGAATACCAACGTGCCTACCTGCTAGGAGTGATGCGGAGATTAAATGCGGTAATCCCTGTAAATTGCTGCAGCCTACGTGGCAGGCACGGAGTATGTGCTGAGTAAGAGTTGGCTATTATTATTCCGGTCCACCCTTCAGCGCTCTTCTCCAATAATTGGAGCGGCGCATGGTTGAGATTACAAATGTCAAACCTACAAAAACCAGGGGCGTGTGTATGTGTTTATGCTTAAACGGATTGTTCAGAAAACAGAGAGCAGGTTCAGCCATCTCTATAGTCCTTCTCCCTGTTTTTATTCCGTGCCTGGTTAAAATAAACAAAAAACCAACGAGGTAAGTAACGGTGACTAGAGGTGCCCCACCCGGGACTCAATGGTGTTTGGAGTTGCCCTGGTACCCAGCGTGCCCCTCCCTGAGCCGGACGCAGGCTGTGTGCTTGTCGAAGTGTGCCCGGCACGGACCAAGCGCTGCCAGATAGCTTGTTGTCGAGACAGTGCCTGGAAAATTAACTCCTGTTTCCTTGACACAGCCCCGCTCTGCTCTCCAAGATGAAAAGCATCACACCTTCCGCTCCAGCAGCCTCGCTCTGGGCTGATGGGGTCAAGAGGTGAGGCTGGAGGCGGCGGGAAGACGGCACCTCGCTTCGGCCCCAGAGCCTGCGCCTGCTGCTGCATGGGCCCGGGACGCTCAGCATTGGGGCCACGTGTCTTCAAGGCCGGCAAGATAAAACCATGCGTCTTGGCTCTATCTAGACAGTAAATTTTTTGAGTCCCTATAAGCTAAAATCAATATTGGCACAACTGTGTGTCATTAAAAACTAAATGAACATGACAAAGCCAAACTGCTGCCTATTAAACAAATGAGTTTTCTCTCCGCACAGGCACAGCGGGTTATTAAATTCTTTATTACAGGAACATCACCATTGGAAGGGGGTAAAAATACGTCTTTATGACTCATCTGTATGTGCAGAGCTGCATCGCCTTCCTACGCCTGCCCTGAAAATGGAGGGCAGCTGACTGCCTCGTGCTCTGCTGGGATGGGCTTCTCTGGGCCACCGGGAGAGGGATGGACAGGGTGCTGTGACTCCACTGTGCACTCCGGTGATGGGTGTTCATCCGATCATTCAAGATTCATTAGTAAATATGTACTGGATTCTGTTGGTGGCTCAGGTATTGTGCCGGGTCCTGGGACATTGGTTTATTCAAGCCAGTGCATGGAAACTGTCAAAGACGAGGCTGCCTGGGGGCTACGATCTGAGCATGTTTATTTCTCTGCTAACAAGAAGCCTGGAGGCGAGGTGATCGCAGGCCAGTGTTAAGCCCAGTGATGTTGTCATCACTGCGGACGTCATTGTCTTTGTATTCCTCTACTCTCAGTGCCCCTGCAGTGACAAAAGAGCTGCCTGAGTGCCAGATATTTGGGCTGCACCTAGCCACGAAGCATGATTGAAATGCAGTGAATGTTCAAGTTTTTAAAAATATATTACAGTGGAAGATCTATTGTTATTAATTTCCTTATGATCTCCCCCCCTTCAAACACTTATTCCATCATTCTTGCCACTCTCTGAAGCACTTCTGGACGTCCTCTTCTTCAGTTGCTGTCATGGCTGCCTCCATGACCCGACTTGATTCATAGTGACTTTAACTTTGAGGAAGAGCCAGTCCACAGTAATACAGTGCCACAGCCTTTAGTGAGTCAGGTGGAGAAGGACCCCAGGGCAATGCTTTCACAAGCCTGCCTTTCGGTTGATGTCACTTATCACTCACTGTATTTTTGATCACATATTGTAAAGACACTTGGGAAAGAGGACTTCCAGAATGACTTCGGAAACTGGTAAGAACTTCGAGGCTGGCCTGGTCTACATAGCGAGTTCAGGACCAGCCTGAACTACAAAGCGAGATCCTATCTCAAAAAACTCAAAAAAAAAAAAAAAAACTCAAAAAAAAAAAAAAAGAAGAAGAAGAAACTGGTAAGAACTGTGGATAAATATGCTTCAAGCAAGAGGGAGGGTTTTAAGGAGGGGGAGGGGTTGATGGCAAATGTTTTTTACTGTGACACAGGTTCTCGTGTATCCAACAGTACTTTCTAGTTTCACATCATTGTCATTGTATGAGCAGAATTTTTTCCAGAAGCCCCTCCAGCTCTTGCTTGAGGCCAGTCCCAGTCTCGAGTGGATCTCACAGGACAGGCTGGGGTGGGCAGTCAGATACACAGACTAGAAAGTTCCCATAGGACAAAGGATAGTATCGTCAAAATGAAACCACAGACTTCCTCCTAGCTGGATCACTGTCCTGGTGTCTCTCTGGCTCCCGCTGTGCTGGCTTCTTCTGCTCCCTGAGATGCCCCTGTGTTCTCCTCTCCCTTGTTCTGTGCTCCCACAGAGGACCTTCATGGACACCTTCAAGTCGCTCCATCTGAGGGTGGGGTACTGGAGACTGAGCCCAGAGAGCACAGAGCTACATCCTCAGCTCTTTTTTGTTCTATTTTGAGATAGTCTTTCTACATTGCCCAGGCTGGCTTCAAGCTTGTTATCCTCCTTTTTCAGCCTCTCCAGTAGCTGGGATGCTAAGAAGAGGCTCCTTTGCTTCTGGCTTCAGTTAGGATAGAGCAACACGAGGTACGACTTGAGATAAGACCTGAGAGAAGTGAGTCTTATTTCCCCAGTGCCTCCTTGCAGGTGTGGAGTTGTCTGTGTGCCCTGCTGGGCTGTTTCTTTCTATAGCTGCTCACTAAAATTCAGGTACTTGTCCCTTTTCCTTGGCCTTCATACATGCAGCCCTAGGATGTTATATACATCAACCCCACAGGGCTGTTTATATCTAGCCGTCATTGCAGTCTCACCAGTATCTTATTTGGGCATGAAATCTCTTGGGTGTCTGGGCCCCTGCCTTTCAGCTTTTCTCCACAATGTATTTTTTTCTTCCGTCCAGTTAGACCCTGGAGTGTCCCTTTGGTCCCCATCAGTCTGCTCTGTAGCTACTGGCCAGCCTTGGCCCCAGCCATGCCCTCTACCATTGTCCCAAATCCCAGCCCAGATGTATGTCTTGACTTGCACCCACCCAGAGGTGCAGAGAGACTCACAGACTCAATGTCACTGAAGGTTCCAGTGTCCTAGAGGATGGAAGAGAGACAAAGGAAGAAGGGGAAAGGTGGGAAAGAGGGACGGGGAAGGAGCTGGACAGGAACCTCTCTGATCAGCCCTACCTGTCCTCAGGGAGAGCACAGACAGTGTCACATTGGCCTTGGCGTGGGCCAGTGCCCACTGGGAAGTGCCATTGCCTCCAGCAGCCCAAGATGTCTCAGCCAAGGTCTGAGAAGCAAAGACTCTGGACTTAGCTCTTCTATATAGATGAGGTGATTGAAATATGCAGTAGATGTTTAAATTGAAAAGAATATTAGAGTGAAAAGCACATTGCCATTAATTCCCCTTAAAACTTCCCCTGTGAGCACACTTACCTATCATTCTTTGCACTTTCTGAAACTGTTCCAGAAGTCCTCTTTTCTGAGTGACAGTGTTTACAGGGTATGATAAAAATAATAGAGTGAACATTGCTGCTGGTGCTGTCCAGAAGAAAGGGAGGTATATAAAGACACTGCTGTGGGTCCTTATGCATCTGGTCACTGGGTCTGGCACCGTGTGACTTCCAGCTCTATCCCAAAGTCAAAATGACCATGAAAAATAAACATTTCCGAATCAGTTCAGGACATCGAGGCAGCCATGACAGGGCAACTAAAGACCCTGAGGAAAGAGGATTCCAGAGCTGCTTCAGAAAGGGCAGGAACAAGGGGCTAAATGTGCTCAAAGTGAGGGTGATTATAGGCAGCATATCTTTTACTGTAATGGACTTTTAGAAAGGTAAGCACTGTAGTTTTCCATCCCACCTCATATGCTGTTGCTCTTCATTTTCACAGCAGGCAAGCAGAATAAACACAATGATCTCTGTTTTCCTGGTGAGGACAAGGAGGCCCAGAACTGTTAGCGTCTTGTCCAAGATCATACAGTATTCTCACCAATGATCTCTTCACTTCAGAGTCTGTGCTCTACCCTTGATACTGCATCTCAGCTCTGAATGATTTTGGGTTCCCTGTGCTGAATTGAAGGTTGCTCTACTTGTGCAATAGGATAATGACTATCTTCTCAGTTTGCAGATAGAATGCCTTAGGACATATAATTCCTTTCGTTATTCTGTTTTCTCTGAATTTTTTTCAGAGTCCTTTGGCCCTGATGTTATCAATACCAGACTCTCATATACAGCACTATCCAGAGTTAGCACAACATTATGTGGTCAACTCCAGACCTTCAGTAGAACCAAATGTGTGTGGAATGGAATGTACTTCCCTGTCTTGCCTGCGTGGCGGTGAGCAGTTTCTCACGATTAGTTCCATTCCCTGAAAGGTGAGTCTAGACGTTTCAAATTCCAAATAAACAGGCAGAGAGTCCCTGGGGTCCTGCATGGGAAGGATGTGTCTGCAACTAGAGTCAAGGTGGAGGAAAGAGTTGGGCTCCGTTAGCCAATGCCTGCTGGGACACAGAGGTAGAGCTGCTGACATGCTGCCATTGTTGAGCACCCTGACCTGTCCTTGTTCCTCCACCAGGAGAAAGGAAGCTGATTTCAACCCATCTTTTTCTTAGCGCTCCCTGAAATGACAAAGGTGCAGCAGGGAAGCCACTCCTGTGCTAAGCAATATAGTGAGGGTACTGAAATCGTTCCCTTAATATTATTTAAACATGTTCTTTAATAGCAATGACAATAGTCCAACTCTTCCTGCAGACCCTAACCACTGCTCGGCCCGGGGCGGTGGCTTGACTTCCAGGAAGAGCTCATGTCAATATGTTGATCACCTAGAAGCAGACCTCACAGTTCTAAAATGGAGGTCGCCGGGTGGGGGGCAGCGACTCCTACTGGCCAGGAGTAGAATGACACCAGCTTGCTCAGATTGGAGGGAAATGATTGAATCGTGGATAACTTTTTCCTGGTCATTTCTTGAGTTGCCATAACATTTTATCCCAGTGCTTAGAGGAAGAATGGAGAAAAGTGTGCACAGGAAGGATAAGTGTGACACTGAAACATGGCCGCTTTCATTTTGGAAGGGCTACAATGGGATGGAGCAGCGAGGCTAACACTGGGAGCCTAAGGGACAACTAGACATATATTCTAGAATTCCGGGGAGGGCCGGAACACCTGTGCTTAGAGCTTGGTGCTATAAGTGATCCCTCCTCGTGGGGTCACTGGGGTAACTACGGGGACACTTGCCATCTTTGAAGACAGTGGTTCATCCTCAGACTGGTTATAGGTCAGAGCCTCTGAGCCCCTCTTGTGCTGGCAGCACATGGCCGCCACTCTAGGTTTTCTGCAAGCCCCTCCCCAGCTGCCTTCTCTGCACACCAACCCCGCGACTTGACGCTGCTCTTTTCTGAGTCCATCTGGAAACCTTGTCTGCTTGGTGGCATCCATCTTATCCTGCAGAGCCTGATTACTGTGTCTTCCAGCAGAGTTGGTCCGATCCTCATCAGGGATCCTGTGTTAAGAGTTTTGTATGCGTCTGATAAAGTTCTTACACTAGGACAAGGACCGCAGCCTCTGAGACTGGCTGGGCCCTAAGCAGTGCGCATGCGCAGATGGTCTCCCTTTTTTTTCTCAGGACAGCACTGTGTACAGGTCCAGTTATTATCCTATTGAGGACTGAAAAGTGAGGATTGCAGAAGGGGGAGATGACACAATTACAGTGCCCACTTCACCCCCTGGAAAATGCCTGAATTGTGAGAATTGTCAATTTCCAAGCCGTAAATACCACAATGGTGGAAATTTCAAGCTACTGATGTTTTCACAGCTGCTCATAATATCCCTGGAAATCTGATGCTGTACTGACAGGAGCCATGGTCCCTGCCACAGTTCTCCACCTCCAGGAACCAGACTCCGACTGCTCAAGAGCAAGGACAGCATGTGTAATCCATTAAAAAGATCCCTTCATGGTGACTGGACTCAGCAGATGCGAAGTTCACTTGTGTTGAAATGAGATGGGTTTCCGAACATACCGAGTGAGGAGCAGAAGGTGCCTGGACAAGGTCCCTTTGTGAGGAACAGTCTTTCTTCTTCTCCACTGAGGCAGACACTATTTGGGAGACTTAGTTCCATGTCCTGGCGGTGAAGGAGCAGGGGGGAAACAGAGCTGGGACATGGGATCTTCCTGGACTCAGACCACAAAGCGTGCTTGAGGCTGAGGCTGCTTGGCTATCAGATGTTCTGGGCCTCTGATAGGGTGGAGCTTCTGGAGAATTGTCCAGTGGGTCTGAGAGTTGGCTGGGGCGCGTTAGCTTGGAGGAGCTTTTGGAATTAATTTTAGCAAAGTTCTCTCTACAGAATGATTCCTCACTGATCCTTTTTTTCGAATGAAGGTGGGGGTTTTATCCAAAGATTGCACACTCTGCAGAGTCAGTAGACATACTTCAGGTGGCCCTGAGCATCCGAGAGACCGTTTGTGAAATGTTGTGTGAATTATATGAGCATATCTTTTCTTGGGAAGGGGATTCGTAGCCTTCGTCAATTCTGAAAGGGTTCTGTGACCCTCTTAAAGAAAGGATTTACTGAAAGGATTTGTCCAAAAGAGAGATTATCCAATAAGTGGTTTGGGACCACAGGCTAACTCTTTGGAAAAAACAAATCTGTATTCCTACCTAACTCCTCATATCAAAATGCGCTCCAGATGGATCTAGGATTAAAATGTTTGAAAAATGAAGCAATAAAAGTAATGAGAGAAATTGGGGTAAATGTGTTTATAAAATTGGAGCTGGAAACCAGTTTTTAAAGTGGGAAAAAAACATTCAAAAGCTCTGTAGGACAAGATTGATTAATCTAGTTGGAGAAAATTAAAACTTGTGTGGGAAAAATGAAGATAAAGGACAATTGGGGTCAAAAGA
>PVIR01022981.1:0-27581 GCA_004026965.1 Petromus typicus | reverse complement strand
TTTTATGAAAAAAAAAAAAAAAAAAACATTGAGATTTCATCTCACTCCACATAGAATGGCTGCCATTTCAGATTCAGCCAACGGCAAATGTTGGCGAGGCTGCGGAGAAGAAGGAACCCTTCTCCACTGTTGGTGGGACTGTAGACTCGTACAACCCCTGTGGAGATCAGTTTGGAGATTCCTCAAAAAGCTAGGATTGGAGTTCCCATTTGACCCAGCCATTGCCCTGCTAGGTATATACACACAAGAATTAAAACACTCATATCACAGTGACATATGTGCACCCATGTTTCTAGCAGCCCAATTTGTGATTGCTACATCTTGGAAACAACCCAAGTGTCCATCAACTGGAGACTGGATAAAAAAGCTGTGGTTCTTCTACAGAATGGAGTATTAC
This sequence comes from Petromus typicus, assembly GCA_004026965.1. Lineage (NCBI taxonomy): Eukaryota > Metazoa > Chordata > Mammalia > Rodentia > Petromuridae > Petromus > Petromus typicus. The sequence goes on along the minus strand of PVIR01022981.1, from coordinate 27,184 downwards.
TCTGCCATAAAAAATGATAAGTTTGAATCATTTATACTCAAATTAACATACCTTGAGGATATCCTCATAAGTCAAATAAATAGGTCACAGATAGGTACATATGGCATCTTTTCTCTGGTATGAGAAAATAAAGATGTAAATGAGTTCTAGAATTGTATGTTATATATTGTGAAATAGAAAATGCTCAATGTAAAATAGGGTGAAGGGGGAAAATGTTGAGATTGTAACAAAAAAAGTAAGGAAATGAATTTTATGTATATGGGGGGGGTGGTAGGGTGGGTAGGGCTATGGGAAAAAAATGAGAATTAAGTTGTGTCTTATACTGGTACAAATCCCCATTATGGAGTGCAATTATGATGTGTATATTTAATGTACCAATAAATATTTTTTAAAATCTCATTAGAAAAAATGACTGGTTACTTTAAAGATAAGCACTTTAAGGATACTGATTTCAGGTTATAATTTCCTAAGACAACCTATGAAAGCTATTTGGAATAGGAATTTTTAACTAAAATTTTTATATATTTCAAGCAATTCTATTTCTAGGATGTTAGCATAGGGAAATCATTTGAAATTTTATGAAGAACTGTATCTAAAAGTCCTCAATTCATTATCAAGTATGTAGAGTGAGCAGAATAAATACTGAAAATTAAAGATACCTAATTACATTAGAATAAGATAAATTTATATCTAATACTGATAAACAGCTACTAACATTTTGCCTAAATTTTTATCTGACATTATAGTAAAAAATTAAACACATAAAAATCAATTTTTTTAAAGACTGGAAGAAGTATATCAGAATGACTTACTTCAGATAGCCATAGAAATGGTGAAATTCTATCTGTAGTTGAAAGTATGAACACAAAACTTTGTAATAAGACATCTGAAGCTCACTCTAATGAATAAATCCTTGAAATAATAATGAACGTAGGTGAGCTCCTTCAAATAAAAACCCTCCATGAAAGGACTCCTAGAACTAATAATCAAAGTAGAACACAAAATTAACAGAAAAATCAATACATGAACTCACTGAGAAAGAAATTAGGAAAATAATCTCATTCACAGCAGCTTGAAAAAAAAAGATTAAATACTGAGGAATTAACCAAAGAAGAGAAAGACCTCTGTAGTAAACAATGCAGAATTCTGAAAAAAGCAAATAGAGGAGGAGCACACCAGGAAAAAGAAAGACACCCCTGTTTCTGGATTGGTAAAACCAATATTGTCAAAATGGCCATAATACCAAAACTGATAAATAGATTTAATGTAAACTCCATAAAATACAAATATAATTTTTATAGACTAGGAAAAAAAAAGTCCTAAAATTTACATGGAACTAGAAAAAAGTAATCTTGGGCCACAAGAAGAGGAAGGTTTCCCAATCCCAGATTTCAAGTTGTATTAGAAAGCCACAAAGACAATAATAGAAAACTTTCCACAGTGTCAGCTCAGAGACAGACATGTGAATCAATGGAGCAAAATAGGCGGTACAGATTAAGGCACACTTGGCTGCTGAATCTTCATCAGAGGCCAAAGTGCTGAGTAAAGATCTCCTCTAATAAATGATCCTGGGAAAACTGCATATCCAGAAGAATGAATCTACATCCATATCTAGTACCTTATACTAACATAAAATAGTGTATAATATACTAATATACTATACTAATATATATATACACTATATACTGTACCATATATACTATATACTATACTATATATACTACACATAATATAATATATACTGTATAATATATTAATATATAATATACCGATATATTAATACTAATATATTAATATATAATATACTAATATACTATAATATACTAATATAATTTACTAGTATAAAATAGATCAAAGACATATACAATAAAACAGAAATAATCTGCTAGATGATAAAATAACTAATACTCTTAAGGACACAGACATAGACAAAGACTTTTGAACAAAACACCAAAAACATAAGAAAGAAAGAATTAATAAATGGTATTATATCAAATTTAAAATTACTACACAACAAAGGAAACAATAAATGACTTCAGTGGTATCGTTTTTGTAAAGGAGAAAGGCACAGCTTATTTAGAAAGAAAATGACTCACATTTTATTTCATATATTTAGTTTGAGGAGAGTCTACCAGGGGAGTAAGTCCCCAAAGTAATTGAGATATAGAACTCTGAAGCTGGAACAAATGAAACAAAGTTTTCCTTATGACACACACAAAGCCCTGCACCAGAGGAGAGAAAGAAAAAACAATCCGCTCTGCCTGATACCATCAGAGTTTGCTAGCAGTTACTCATTTGAAGTGTCACTTTGCAAACAGACTTAAACCAACCTTTTGGAACCTGACCAATGTATAAATATAAATTTGGTAAAGGGAAAGCCTATCATCTACAAGGAAGTGAAAGTCAAAACCATGAGTCAGAGTTGATCCGAAGAAAGCATACAAAAAGCAAAATGGCCAAGAATTAAAACCCGAGAATGTCTCACAGATAAGATTAAAAAAAAGGGAAATTTTAATTCCACCACAACTGCCTTTAACTGCTCAGACTTCTGAAATGTGGGGCCGAAATAGCTCTTCAATTCAGACATGCACAACCCACACTGAAACCCTCGAAAGAAAAAGAAATTGTTTTCAGAGGAAAATGAAAGCTTTAAATCAGAATTCAGATTGTGTATTGTTTTCTGTAAAACAAGAAAAAAAAGCATTAAAGTCAACTGCTCTGTGACTGTCACAAAAGAATTTATTACTAAAACAAAAACTCAGGAAAATAAGAAATAGATATATTTCAGTTGCAAACTCAATTGCAAAGACATTGAGATGGAAGATTATATTTACCTGGGAAGTAGCCCATTGATCTGAATTAACCTGTAATCAAAATTGAATCTGTTATATTTTCTCTCTAAAACAAACAAGTAAATAAAACAATAATCTTTCCCATTTTTAAATATATATTTTAAATATATATATTTCCCCAGTAATTTATACAATGACGTGTTTTGCCTATTCTTTCTCTATCAATGATATCAGAGAAAAAAAAAATCAATTGAAGTCTTTCTCAGAGTCTGCCATGTATGGACTCCTGAGGATAATTTTGCTTTCACTCAAATTAGAGCAAGTATATTCTCTCTCTCAAAGGCCAGATCTCAAGAGACTTAGTTAAACTTGAGCTGAAAAGCAGTCCGAAGTCTCCAGAGCACTTGTTGGGATCTGAGGGCGTACCGCATCACTGAGGTCACGGGAAAACACGGCAGACACCCAGAGAAGTGAAAGACAGTGAGTAAACACAATGAGAATTTTAAGCTTGCTTTGATAAGGAGAATAAAATATTGAGGCTACTTTTTTCTTGAATTTACCAATTGCCCAAATTTATGTGTTTTTTCAAGTACTATTTTAAAGAAATAAAGCAATGCAGATAAGCTGAAAGTTCTTACATCGACAGCCAGGCTCACTTCACACACCCTCAGGCACAGTTAGAGCTAGACTTTGTACTTGAGACACCTTCAGCAAACACTCACCCTCACCAGTAAGCAAAGAAGTGCAACTTAAAATCACGAGGTCACTATTAAACACTAGTCTATGAAACACGAGACTGCCTATAATTTATAAAGCCTGAGGCCAGAAGTGTCCAGCTCCGGTGAGTTTTAGTGGCATTCTTTTGTCTATCTGATGGCAATATGAACTTAAAATTATCATTTTGGGGAGGAACGTGCCAGTATCTTATACATGTAACATGTGTTTGTCATTATGACTGGGCAGTTCCACAGCTAGGCTGAGAAAATAAACGATTCCTTCCTATAGAAGAATTATGGTCCTTGGATCTCATTTCTATGGCTGGGGTAAGTTCCAGTCAGTTTCGAATCAAACCCTAGACATCACATGGTACTGGATATATAATTGCCAGCGTAGATCCTCAAATTCCTTATGCCTTTGCCAAAATGATCTTGACATACACTACTGCAAAGAACCATAGACTCAAGGTAACTTGGGGAATGGTGAACCAAGGCATGGAGGTTAAGTTCCCCCAAGAGTCACACAAATAAATGCACTACAGTGGACCCTCATGTTATGTCCCGCCTGACATATGAGCAACTTGGATTACGACTGGAATTTTAGTTTTTACTTATGACCACCATCCAGATGGTCTCAGATAAAGATTCAACACTTAAAGAGTTCTGAAATGAACTGCAAGATACTTTCCTGTGTGGGGCTCATTCAGAAATCCTAGGCCAGTGTCTCTGAGATCAAAGGACACTGAGATTTGTGTGTGTACAGGAGACAGACTTTGAAAGCTGTATAGAGGACACTGAGCCTTCAGCTGACCAACCTGAGTTGTAACCAGCCCCCAAGAACAAACTGAGTTCGTAGGTCAGGGGTCCACTGAATAGGTTTTATGTGCTCAAGAAACAGATTTCTTTAGGGTCATCACTAAATTTGGAGGTCTGCCTACAAAACTAGCTTGTGCTGTCAACACATAACTAAACACAGTCAACAAAAATTCGCACATATTTAAACAATCACCTAGATACAACTTTTATAATACAAAATTGAAAAATATCTAAATATTTCTGAATTGTGAGATCAATTGAGGTATAGTCTAGTTTCCAATTTAAATCATAAAAAAGCATAATTTATGTCTGTATGGAGTAATCACAAAACATATTTGAAAGGGAAACAAATTTTCTGCATGGCATATGCAATATTGTAATGCTAGACTACATACCCAACTTGGGCAGGAAACTGTTTTATTAACTGATACTTGGAGAGCTTAGAATTGTTCTGCAAGTCATAGTAAATACTCAAGAGATATTTGTTAAATGAATAAATTAATGGTTAATGGATTTAAAAGTTTAGAATTATAATACCTAGTGTATTATATCTACAGATATGGATATGTACACATATTATGTTGAACATCAGAGTCAAACCACCTTCAGAGTCTAGCCATGGATGTTGTGTGGTACTAGAAACTGTAAATAACCACCGGTCCAGATGCTCAAGCTCTTTCTGCTACTAGAACATCCTTGTACTAACTCATTTTCAGCTCAGTAATTATAAAATTAACTCTTGCTTTGTAAATTCCAAATTAAGCTTTCTCTAAATTAGAACATTCCAATCTGACCTTTGCTACTAACAGCAGAAATATTTCTTAATTCTTTGGTACCACAGTCTCATCACTGACAAAACTAGAAAACAAAAATATCTATTTTAGAATAGTATGATGACAATGAAATTTGATTGAATAATTCGGTGCTTACAATATGAAGTAAAGCATAAAACCAGCAGTTGGTAACTATTAGCAGTCATTGTTATCACTGTTATTATCACTTTTTTGTGACCTTTAAAAATCAATGTCTTTTTTTCTAAATGTTTCCTATGTGAAGTACCTTGTACACACCCACAGGAATGAACAAATGAAATATCCTCACGTTTGCTAACATTTTCAGGATATGCTACGTCTGTGAATATTGTTTTAATGTCAAAAACAAAATTGAGCTTTTCAAGAAACTCTTTCTGTACTTTCTTGCCTGAATCTATGGAGTTGAGTCCAAGGGAGGAAAAGAGAGACATTTTGAGGCATTAGCTTCTTTTTTTTTTTTTTCTAAGACTTTCAATTGTTTTTCAAAGTGTATTTTAAAAATTACATGTGCTTGTGTGCATGTGTGTGTGTTGTCACAGACACCACCATTAGAGGTTTAATTGAAACCAATTATACAGAAATTCAAGTTTTAAAACTGTTTTCTGCACTGATACAAATGAATTTTACTTAAAGATCTCACCCTTATTGTAACACCTTCAAAACATCAGTGCTCCTCAGTGGGAGTCTGTAGCAGACTTTCTGAGCTCCAGATGTCACCTAAGTTCAAACTCCCTCATCAACTCTATAATTGTATCTTTCTTTTCCCTCTCATAAACACTTATTACTTAAAAATATTACTGTATGGATAAATTAAACTGGTCAGGTTTAATCTTTTATGATTTGTTCTGTGATTAAAGGAATAACTGCATTGGTGGAATAAAAAGATACAATTGGTGGTAGACAAGCCACCAAATAGTTAACTTTCCTTTAAATAGAGTGTTTATTTTGGGGACATATAATTCTGAGAAAATGATAGTGGGTACCCAAAACAAGTATCAGCTTACAATATCCTATTTTAGATAAATATGATGGTTTTACTGTTTCATGTGGGACCACTTTTCTAACTATTCTGTTCATACCTATAATTACAATATGGGACATAATTTGAAAAAGAAGGAGGAGAGAAAGAAAGAAAGAAAGAAAGAAAGAAAGAAAGAAAGAAAGAAAGAAAGAAAGAGAGAGAAAGGGAAAAAAAAGAAAGAACCTCAGAGATTCCAAAAATATCAGGCAAAATTGTAGCCAAAATTCAATATACCATGTCTACTATATAGTTTTTCTTTTCTTTTGAGCACATTTCTTTTCCATGATACTACCAATACCAATAATTAATAAGTATGTTTGTTGAAAATAAGGCAGATAAATATTAGTGATTTTAATTTTCAAAAGGTAAACACTACTTTGCCACTAAACTTTATCCTTGGAGAATTTTTTATCTTGTAGGTTTTGATAGAAATAAAAGCTCATTAACAGAATAATTTTTCCCCAAACCATTACAACTTCATTTTGAATCACAGCTCATTAAAACAATTATAATCAAATATTTCATTTCTTTTTCCCTTGTGAGAAACAACTGAAAAGGTTATGTTTGTTTTTCTTTATCGAAGTCTCTAAGGAGATATAAACAGGCTACATGTATCTGTGTGCTGTTTCTCATTTATGTTTCAATGTGTCTCTGATGCTAACTTGAGTTATTTCCTATTTATTTTAATATTATTTTAATAGAATTTCAAAACTTGGCATTATAAGGATGGCAAAATTAACAAGGCATTTAATTTCATCCTCTCAAAATTCAAATATTGACAGGTGATTGCTTAATGGGATTCAGTCGCATTCCCATGCAGGTGTCTTCTATTTTGGATCGCTCCAAAGTTGAGGAAGAATATATTTGCCATGGTGAGTTTGCCTTCTCCTGTGCTGTTAGGTGTGCTCTAACGCACGGTGTTCTGCAGCACCCTGGACAACGGGAATACAAGTCACCATGGCTACAACTGACGCAGTTAATCCACAACCGAGTCCCGCCTCACATATCCTATCACAGAAACCACAGGGCATTAACTGGCATGTCCTGCTTCTCCTCGTGTCATAGGACGGCTTCATTCTTTTTATTACTCTAAATACATATAAACCAAGTATGAGTCTATATCAGAAACTGTGTTCATATTGCCCTCCTTGGCTGTCTGAATACCTGACAAGATATTCAGCCAGTAGAAAGAGATTCTAAACGAAGGCTGACTTCTAGCTGTTGCTTCACATTATCAGCACTGTCTTCCTGTCACCTGCCACACATGCAGAGTCATCTCACCTTTGCTACCCACACTAACAATACTTATTGCAGGTATTTTTATCAGCAATAATTAACACCAATGCATAATTACTGATGTAATGACCAAACTTGAAATGTATGTATCACTAAGTTTTTGCATCACAACCTACTAACATAGCAAAATATTGTCTATATTTAGACTTAAATATTTATTAAATCCCAACTATTTGTAAAATAATTATTTTAGATAGACTATTTGATATGCTAATGCCTGGGCCAAAACCTGAGCTATTGAAGTTAGAATTCCTCTGTCTCCATGCTGCTGACCCTGCTTCTTGTCTTGTGTCTCAAACAAGAGAAACAGACAGAAGTCACATGCCTATCTGTGACATAGCCCACAAAGGAACACTGTGAGACTTTGTCATGTTCTCTTAGGAGAGAAGTTGCTGTACGGAGTGGCTCAATTTCAGGGGCAGAAACACGAGCCTTCACCTCTCAGTGGGAGGATCTTAGCGTCGTATTGGAAAAGAAGCATGAGACGGTGTATGTTCTAGGTTGACCATCTTTGGAAAAGGAAACTCACCATATCACATTTACAAGGAAGCTAATCAGTTGCACTAAGACTGCTCATTTTCACAGAGAGGCAATGACAACAGATGTAACAAAGCACCCATTAGGCAAAAAAGTTCAAATGAATATTGGTTCATTAAACCTTCCCAAAGGTGAGCAAAACATGGGCTGGTTCCCTCTGAACATTCCTCTCTGTGTCTATCTCCTTCTTCATTCACTTTGCCACTCTTCTCTAGAATTCTTCGATAAGAAAACGAATCTTTCCTTATTCTTGGTCTTGGTTTTTGTTGCCTCTCTAAGTCATTGTGTTTTAGATTTGGAGCAGCATCACCTTTTTCAAACTATGGAGAAAGCACCTTTGACAAAGTGGAAAGGAAAGTTAAGACATGGACTAGAAAGAAAATATCTGCACGGCCTCCTCTCACACTCATCTTCATTTATCAGCCTGACTTATGCTTCCCTGAACATGAGCTTCACTAATAATACAGAATAATCATCTGAAATCAGCGCAAGAATGAGGATGATGCATACGTAAATACGTGCATCCTTCACTTAATGCCACGATTCTAAATTTTCACTTATCTGAATCAAAGTCCTGCGAAAACTGAAATACATTCAAACAGAAGTCATTTTTCCTAGCATACTATTTAACCCTCTGCATTAGAGAACATACAAAATGTGTAGATTACAAAATTTCTATCAGCACAAAATTTTCAATGCCTCAGCAATTTCAGCACCATGATACTTTACAAACATTTCATTAGAAGGGAGAGCTAGACAATTTATCATAAAGATAACATTTTATAGCTACTATACTCTAGTACTACTAGTACTAGTTTCCAACTGGTATATTGATGATTCTTACTGTAATTCCACACTATTGCCACCAGTCACAATATTGTTGAGGTGCTGGCATCTTTCATTCTTAGTTCATTTCAATCTATGTCTATTAATTTTTTATTAACCTGTAACCTTTCTATGAAATCTATTGTATCATTGTATAATCTCAGATACTCTGTGGTGATCTGAACCAAAAGCAATTGCAACTTGCCTTCCATGTACCTTCCACAACTCTGCTACTCTGTTTTCTCCAGAAATTGGTGGCAAAATACAGTGGTGACTGATACTCCATGAGTCAACAGGTACACTGTGCTTTAGGTTACAAATTATTTATTATGAAAGCGTGGTTCAGATGTCTCCATTATGATGCCTTATAGTCTAAGCGGAAACAATGACTTCAGTTCTGAAAATATTTTACAACGAAAAGTCTACCCAACTCCATTGTAAATCACTTGTCTCCAATCAGTAGTGATTTCTATAAGTGAGCATCTACTAAAAGCCAGACACTATTTTAAACTCTCTACTGACAGTAGTTCATACCTCAGAGTTAAGCCTCAGAATGTTGAGGAAGGAAGTAGTCTTTTCATGGTTTTACAAGTGAAGGGGCTATGTGACTTGCCCCTATGTGCCCATAAGTAATGGTCACTGGCTGCATCCACATGGATTACCCAGCAGAGCCTCATGCTGTAAACTGTGTGCCCAGTTCAAGGGCAGCTTGACACCCATGGAAAAGACTCAGGCTCCGCACTGGCTGGGGTTGCCTTGGCCTGCTTTGTCTCTCATCTCATCCACACTGGCTGAATGAATCCCAGAACAGTCTGTTTCTCCCATTTCCACCCATCACATCTTGTTGTAGCTACCAGTCCTTTGGAGTTAAAGAAACAAAGTATTTACCTGAAGTCCTCTGCTCTGTTCTATGATACAATCCAGGCCCAGTCTCAAATCCAAGCTAATACCTCTCTGGAAGCAACTCAACAGCTAAATCATAATATTTCTCTTGCAAATATTTGGCAATGAATGTATCGCTTACATTTCTCAGTCACAAATGTCACATGGAAATTAAAATACTGATACAGAGATACTGAAAATGGGAGTTTGGGGATACTGGGAAGAAAAGTCTGAATCACCAATTGGTACTGAGAAAAAGTGACCCTCAAAAATGTACGCTGTCACTTATCTTTCAGTATTCTTTAAGTTTGCAATATCCCTAAAACTTTTAGAGTATCAGCATCCAGAAAACAACACAAAGTATCTGAGTAAATAATCTCTTCAAGTACTCTTTCAAATCAGGCTTCCCTGGGTCCTTCTGCTGGGAAAAGTCACCATTATACACCCATGCAAGAGGAGTCAGAGGATTGAAAAGGAGAAACAAAAGAACCTAGATGTTCAAAGAACGTAAGTGTACTATTCAAATTTTCTTTAAGAATTAGAAATATGAAAGTCATTGTGCTTTAGTGAATACCTAATTTAAAATCAAGTGCAGCCAACAAACTTTGGAAATACAAGGTAGACATCCTGATAGTCCTCAGTTGGTTGAGCCAAACTTTTCTGTTTGGCTTGTAATTTTCCCAAAGATTCCATTTTCCACTCCCGTATGTCCAAATTAGATGTGACATTCAGAACTAGTTCCCTTGATCTCCTCTTTTATGGAGTTGACTCCTGGTTTTTACATTTATATTAGTTTCTTTCTAAAACATTTCTGAACACTTCATTCTTTCTACTTAAAATAATTGTTGTTATAAATATTTGCTATAAAAAATCAGCTCCTTTTTTACTGGATCTAGATATTTTATTTTTGCTAATATCCCTCTAAGGATGTATAGTAATACTGTATTTTCCACCTGGGAAAGCCTCAATAATTATATATTGATTTTACTTGAACCTTTTTTGCTTGTTTGTTTGTTTGTTTGTTTGTTCTGCTAATTTCTCACATTTGGAAACTTTAGAAAGTGGCTGTTACAATTTTTTTCTTTTTTTAAAAAAATTAATCTTTATTGGTACATTATGAATATACATCATCATTGCATTCGACATTGGGAGTTTGTATCAGAATATGACACTACTTGATTCTCAATTTTCTCCTTTTCCCCCACTCTGCAACCCCCTATACCCTACATACATAATTTTTGTTTCCTTATTTTATTATTACCATATCATTTTCCCCTTGTTATTTATCCCTACACTCTTACCTTTTAAATATTTTCTCTTTCACAATATCAACTATAGATTTTTATAATCATAATGTTTCAGCAAAATCAAGCATAAGATATCAGACTTAAACTCTAGTTATACTTTGTTCTTGGGAAGGCTGGCAGTGATGTAATGAATTTTACTTAGCATTCTGCTTTTTCCATTGGGAAGGCAAGGCTTTATTGAATTATAATTTGACTTGGATATTACATTTGAATTTTTTCCAAAAGAAAAGATCTACTTACACTTCTGAAATTCAAAATTCTTCAAAAAGTAAAGCAGGCTATATTTAAGTGAAGAATCACTTCAGAAGATACTCACTAAGAACAAGTCTTTTCCACTGACCCTTACAGTAGAAAATTCTAAAATTTAAGAAACATTTACATTCCAAGAACTCCAAGGGATTAAAACAGGGAAGTTGCAAATTCAAGCCCAACCAGGGCCATTTAGGAACTTAGCAAGACCCTACCTCTAAATAGATCAACCAATAAATCAATAAAGATTTGGGCTTGTAGGCCTGCCAAGGCCTTTGCCTAAATCCCTAGAACCAGGAAAATGAAAGAATCACATATGAATACTTCTCACCAATTTCAGATCTCCAAGTTATTATTACTAAAGCAATTTATATGTTTAATGGAACTAAAACCAAATTTCTGACATATTCGATCTGCAGCCCTTTGAGCCACTGGACATTAAATTTATTTCAAATCTGAATTAGTTTATCTAGCAATGTCAAACTGCCAATCAACTTGCCATTCATCTATGAAGAGTTGTCAAGTTTTTTTTTTAATTATCTTTATTGGTACATTAAATATACACATCATGATTGCACTCCATAATGGGGATTTGTACCAGTATAAGAGTTGTCAAGTTTGATAAGAAAAACAACCATTAGAAGAAAGAGAAGTACTCAGAATCATAAGGGGTCTACTGAACTGATCCCATGTAAGTGGAATCCTTAAAAAATATTCCATATGACACCTCAGATGCCTATCTTAATTTTCTTATTAGAAACTAAAATGTAACAATCTTTATTTTCTTAAACTCTGAGTGCAGAGCTTTTCAGCCTCAAGTCTTACTATTTTCTTCTTTAAAGAAATTTGGCAATTTAATACCTATCTTTCTGGGCTATGATGAAGTATCTACCCAGGCAACTATTTTACTCTACACAGAAACCCACATCAGATTTCCATTTCCAGTTATGATTTAATTCAAACAACCATATTTTTAGTAACTTCTCAATATCAAGTATGTCTTGAAATAACATAAGTAATTTGTTATTTCAAAAATATGTGCATACGGTATTGCTCTCTCTGACTTTGTAACAGAAAATATGAGGTCTGCCCTCATTGAGATGTAACTGAACAAACCGTTTTCATGGGAAAGTAGACTTGCAAAAATACTCACAACATGCAAGAGTATTTGTGGCTTCTCTTACTCTCATGTTGGAGCCTGTTTCATGGCAGCGTGAGCTACCAACACAAGATAACTTCACTGTACTATGTTGCTTCTCATGATAAGCTGGTGGCAATGTTAACCTGGCCCTGTGTCACCCAAAGGCTAAGGAACAGTCACGGACTTAAAGATCAACAAAGCAAGCAATTTTCATCTTTCCCTGACAACACTATATTAGGCCACATTTTGTTTTTATTTAAAATATTTAATGGCCATTGTTAGACCAACTTTTTCAGAACTGGTTGCATTCTTTTTATTGTTTTCATCTGAGTTTCCCAGGGATCAATGGAAGTCTAAACACATTTTGGAAATTAGACTCTGCATTCCATTATGTATTTAGGCATTTATATCTGAAAGATAAACCTATCTCCACTTCTGAATGTTGGACTTATACCTCAGCACTTCCTATAAAAAATACTGCATCTCTGTTTGAAAGTATAGAGGTTCTATATCTTGTTTTTCTGATCCTTCCAAAAAGATGCAAACTCTTATAGGGAGAAATGTTATTATTTAGATCTAAAAATATCTCCCAAGTCTCTCATATGTTTGGAAGCTGATTGGATCATGGGTGTACTGTGCTTCTCAGTGAGTCTGTCCAGTAGTTACATGTCCAGTTAGGAGGTGAGATATGCTGGAGAAGGTTCACTGCAGGCATAAACTGAAAGGATATATTATTGTCCCTATGCCTCCCTAACTCCTTCTGCTTCCCAGTTGTCACAAGTTAAGCAGCTGTCCTCACTGATGCCCCTCTGCCATGCCATGTGTGCCCAGGAGCCAAGTAACCATGGACTGAACCCTCTGAAACCATGACTCCAAGTGGATTTTCCTGCCTTAAATTGTGGGTGTGGGGTATCTGTCCCAGTGATTGGAAAGTGATTATCACAGGAATGCAAATGTTTTATTTAGCACAAAATGTACCCTTCATTTTTATAAAGGGTACTTCATTCTCTTGATATCTTTCTACAGCCCAGAGTTGTTTAATTAATTCTCCACCAAGGAAAGACAGAAAAGCAGATTCTCCCATAGGTAGAATTCTCTTTGACATGAGCCCTAAATCTTGCTTAATTATTTCAAGAACATAACGAGTAAAATTGTAGAATCCACCAATGAGTATAGCTGCATTGCATGAGTGAAGTCCGACCACTGCACAACCACAAGACTGACCCTCAGTAAAGCTCTGGACACCAAGGCTTGAGTGAGTATCCCTATATCCCAACACATGAGACACTTTCATACCTTTTCTCGGGAGAATTAAGCATGCTCTCAAGAAACTCCCCTAAAAGGAGACACCTAGGAGATTGCAAGAGTGCGAGTGGTTGCCACTCCACTCCACACATAAATCTTTTTTTTTTTTCTGATACAAAACTCGGTTGTGACTATCACAGCTTTTCTGAGTCATATGAGGCTTTCATTTCTAAAGCCTGAAAGCTTTCTTAGGGGACAGGAGCACAAAATCTGATGCACTTACCAGTTTTCAAATTACATAAAGACATTGTCTATTTCATACAGGTTTGCATTAACATACATCAGAATTCTTAGTCAATGTGCAGAGAGCCAGCCACTTTGCAGGCTACTCTAACAGGTGACCAGGTCTGTTCCTTTCAATGGTACTCATGAATAAAATAATGTACTAAATAGAAATGATTTAAGAATTCAGATATAGCAGTTTCAGGATAAATACATACATACCATCAAAAACTTTGTTGGACCAAGGATTTAGCTCAGTGGTTCCAGCGTCTGCCTGGCAAGTGCAAGGTCCTGAGTTAAATCCTGGTACCACATACCACAATGCTGGGCATGGTGGTTCTCACCTATAATCCCAGCACTGAGGAGAAAGAGGCAGGAGGATTGCTGTGAGTTCAGGGCTGACCTGGGCTACATAGTGAGTTCAGGGCCAGTCTGAACTACAAAGTAAGACCCTGTCTGGAGGAAAAAAAAAAAAAAACACTTTGTTAAGGCTGGAATTAAAGAATTTCCTTTTCATCATTGACTTCACAAAATAATATTTTCCCTTTAAGTGGGAAAGGGGACAACTATTTCATTAAGTTATTTGGCCAATACAGGACATTTCTGAATGACATTTTTCTTTTGGACATGCTTCTTTGAATTAGTATAGCATTTATTTGCTCTTTCAGTTTTATTTCAAGATCTTAGACATTCAGTAAACACTTTATTCAGTTAAATGGAGCAGTAACAATAGGAACTCCCAAGGAATATAGAAAATGCATCAGTATTGATTACCTAGATGAAATTCTTTTCCCAAAATCATAGGTAGGTATACCCCACTGTTTCTAAATGGTATCAATTATGATTGTTACTGAGTGGCTACAGATAAACTGTTGATTGTTCCAAGTTCACTGAAAAGTCTTTATCTCTCCAAAGATCCTAAAATGATTATTTACCAGACCAACCTAAGAATAAGGACCAATAAACTGTATCTGAATTTAAATACTATACACAATCATTTTTTAATAAAGCTGATGATGTTTCCAAGTAAACGCAGAACAACATAAAAGAAAAATCTTCTCCCCTTCTGCCAAAAATAAACCTAGAGGTTGATATTGAACCATTAACATTCATAAATAAAGATACTAGTTATTAGGGAATGGTATAGATCCATATGACCAACTTCCCTTCATTTGTCTGTCTTTTCTACCTTTATAGAAAGTCAACCTTGTAGCTATAAATGAACCAAGTGGTGGTTATAGCTACAAGATTCCGGGAAATGTTGAGGATGTTTCCATTTCTACAGGGAAAGACGAAAGTCTCACAGTTCAGGGACAGGAAGCTTGATTTGCATAATGAGCATGGCAAAGAGACCTATAAAGAAGCAAGACTTAGATGGCAGAGAAATCACATTGGCTTTGCTCCAAGACACCAAGCACATCCCTGGAAAATCGGATGTGCTGGAAGAGAACACATGTGCTTCTCCCAGAGCCAGACTCAGTGCAGTATCTGGCTTCCCTGCTCACACTGGGACACGGGACTCTGCTTCTCGGAGCTCACAGGGTTCCATTTGTGCTTAGCACCTGCCTGCAGCCCACGGGGTTTGGAAAGCATTTTATATACAGATGTGAACTCTTGAACGATTCTGTTTCATGGTGCTAAACAGTAAATCCAGGGCCTTTACTCTGAGGTACTCTGATAGCCCCTTTTAGAATTTTTATTTCCATACAAGGTCTCTCTAAGCTGCTAAGTCTACCAGGATGTTAATGGCCTTGAACTTGTAATACTCCTGCCTCGGCCTCATATGGTACCAGGATTATAAGCTTGTGTCCCATGTCAGACATTGATATTGTATTGCACAATATGTCAGTGTATTTCTTTTGGTAATCTCCATACTTTTCAATATCTATTAATCAGGAGAATCACTGTATCCCACATATACAATTGTAATGATTCCTTTTAAACAAATGTTTCTACAGATTTTTCCATCACAAATAAGGACAGATTGCTCACTAGTGTGATATAGAATGACAGAATTCAATTAAATAGTTGAATTGTATGGCTTTAAGGAATAAATGTGCTTTCTTTGTACTCCAGACTTCTCATATAAAAATTTAAAGAAAGTTATAAAGGTATCATTAGGTTATTGTAAGGCTTAAACAAGAGAAAATATTTAATACCACAATGATCGGCATGCAATTGGCCAATGGCCTTGTGTATCATTTAGTAATTATAAATCATATTCAAAGAGTTCCTGTCCATCTGACATTGAATATCCTTGTTTCCCAAAAGGCAGTGTTGTCTCTGGTCAGAAGAAGTAATTTCAGCTGTGCAGTTAGTAGAAAAGACATCTTAGTCCAAGTCACATGAATCTATACTTTCTTCCTAGGGTTACAGAGAAAAAGGGTTTTCTCATTTTGTTGCATCTAAATGTTGGGTTTCATTGGAGGAAATTAACCCAGTAAACAAATTTCACTATGAACCAAGTTAAAGAACTAAGAAAGAACATTGCAGTTTAATTTGTTAGTTTGACCATCTGAAATTTATTTGTTGAATATTTTTACATCAAAGATTTCTTTTAATTTCTAGCCCAACATTACTGTGAATATGTTATTAACTGATTTAGCCCTCATTCTAACCAAATAAAGTAGATATGCTTCATAAATGGCAAGATTGAGATACAAAGTGGTTTAACAATATGCTCAGCACTAACAAGTCACAGTTAGGATTTTAATCTAGGTGTAGTAACACAAAATAATCATGCTCTCATTAGAGTAAATGTTTGTTAGGCGATAACATGGGTTTTTCTCCTCAAATGTATTTAACACAGCATGTTTATTTCCAGGCTGATATGCTATTGTCACTTTTTAAAGGAAATGGTACAATCCCTTTATCTGAGCATTGAGTTAACACAGATGCATCACATCACATATTAAAAGCAAAATTTTTAACCTGAATTCTATACCCAGATGTACCCAACCTACCACTTCATATAGAACAGTCTATATGGAATGATAGCACCACTTCCAAACTATCCAAAGCAAAGGTGACCAGATAAATTCATATCATACACCCAGAACCTGGTTGCTTAGTTTCTCAAGCATTTGTGTACATTGGAAGTAGTAAGAACAATTCTTTAAAATAATATTTTATCAGAATGAAAAGACCCTGGGTTTTGGGTACCAAGAGCCAAAATATGATTTTTTTCAATGAAAATCATATTTTGGTTGTTGAGCATGAGTGACATGATGGAATCTTCAGGACAGCTGGGGTTTCTGTAGTGTCACCAGTAACACGTTCATAACATTCCCAGGTCAAGCAAGGGAAATTGAATGGGGTGCGTGGGGACTATGATGCAAGAACAGAGCAAAGAAATGTGCTGCAAAGGAAAAGGCAGAGTCATATGTAAAAGTGTTTTATTTTTTATATAAAATGCAGTATTACTCTGCCATAAAAATGATAAATTTGAGTCATGTATACTCAAATGGACATACCTTGAGGACAAACTCATAAATGAAATAAATAGGTCACAGATGTATAAATACCATATCTTTTTTCTGGTATGAGAATCTGAAAATGTAAATGAGTTCTAGAATGTATGAAAGATATTGTGAAATAGAAAATATTCAAAGAAGAAAGGATATGGGTAAGTAATAAGGGGAAACAAAAAATATGATGTTAAAAAAGAAAACAAAGTACACGTATTTGGGGGTGATAAGGTTGTAGAATGGGCAGGGGAATGGGAAAAAATGAGAATTAAAACATGTCATATACTGGTACAAATTTTCAATTTTTTGAGTGTAATAATCATGTGTATATAAAATGTACCAATAGAGAATTCAATTCAAAAAATTTTTTAAAAGAAAGAAATAAATAAAAAGAAAAGAAACTAGAGACAAGAGGAGATCCAAAGACTAAGGTTCTCTGGGTTGGATTTCCTTAGCTCACTTGTGGACTATTAACAAAAAGTGAATGGAGAAGATTCTGGTCTGAGAAACGATTTGAGTTTATGAATCACACTGGCTTGGTTTTTTCTCCTATATAAATACATTTCAACCATTTCAGCCTTAGGCAAACAAAGACAATCTCTATAAAATCCTAATGATTTAAAATACTAATGACAAAGAACAAACACCCTTTCTTCAAAGCTGTGTAAATTCAACATTATTCGATTTTGAACAAGCTAAGAAAACAACCAACAAGATTATTCCTTCTGGCAAACCACACCAATTACTAATGGACAAGGGACTACAATTACAAAAGAAAGAAAAAAAGACAGGCAGAAGAAGAAAGTGAAATGTAAATAGTACTTTAAGCCTTTTCCTTTTGTGGGGGAGACTGGTTCCTTTTCACGCTGTGAGTTAGGGCTTAGCATGTTCAGCAACTTAAAAACAACTGCTTGATATTAACTACTTCTAGAAGCACATTGCTTAAGGGTCAAATTTTTAAGTTTTGTATTGTACAGATAGTTTAGTCAATCTGGGAATTACTCTTCAAATCGGAGCTTGTTTTAAAATACTAACATCAAGTTAATGAGGTTTTATTGCATTCTTAAAAATTCCAAACATACGAAATTTTTCTGAAGATTATTTTTAAAGTCCTCAGCAGTCAAGAACTTTTATTTTTTTTCTTAATAAGCCAAGATGCGTCGGTAAAACCAGCATACTCTCTGAAGATTCCCAGAGGGCATTTATCCCTCTGCCGCAAGTGCTCCTGGGTACGCAGCAGACTGCTGAGTTACTTCAGCACCACAGGAAGTGCGTGCACCTCTGACAGTGCCAGAACTTTACAAAGCGGCCCGCTTAAAAAGATAGAGATCAGCCCAGACTAATACACACATCAGATTGCTTACATTTCTGTGCCCTTATCAGATATTACTTAATAATATAAATGTAGGGCCAGGAATTTAGCTCAGTGGTTCCGGCGCCTGTCTTGCAAGCTCAAGAACCGGGGTTCGATCCCAGGTCACCACATACAATAGTGGGCGTGGAGACTCATGCCCATCCTCCATGCCCAGCAGCAACCAGTACCACATGCCACAGTGCCGGGCGTGGTGGCTCACGCTTGTAATCCCAGCACTCGGGAGGCAGAGGCAGGAAGATTGCTGTGATGTAAGTTTGAGGCTGAGTTCAGGGCCAGCCTGAACTACAAAGTGAGACCCTGTCTCAAAAAACCTAAAAAAAAAAATTAATTAATTAATAATAATAATAATAAAATATAAATGCAACAGAAAGGCAAGTATGCTTTGAAAGGTGTTAATTTTCTGACATCTTAGGGACAGCAGAGCAAAACATAGCTTGTTTCCATTGCTCCCATGGTAAGGAAAAGTTGTGATTTCATGTGTCCAGGTAAAGATGGTATATATAATGTCGTATGAGTGAGAGAAATGGTAGCTATGGATGCTTTCCAGTTTCTTGGATTCAAGCAAGTTAGTTAGTCTCGCAGCTCTGTTTCCTCACCTGTAAAATAAAGATACTAATTGTAATTATCCCATAGAGTTACTATGAATATTAACTAATTACTCTGTGAAACTACTTAGCATTGTGTCTGCTATATGATATATTCTCAGGAAACATTGGTACTGATAATAACAGCTATATTTTTATTTTACTTATTAGATAATAAATGTTTTGTAAAATGATTTTTCCATTGTCATGGTTTGTGTTTAGATGACCTCCAGAGCCTCATGCAGGTGAGGTGAGACTTTCTCTTTCACAGGTGGCGAATCTGGAATGTGCAATGCTGAGGTTAAGAGCATGTGATTACTAAACCACTATGTTGAGTCATTAGTTTGTCACCATCCTAATCCCTGTAGTCTGAATAAGACGAAAGGAGAAGAAAAATGCTACTAAACCCCTTGTTCCTTTGTTGCACTGTGCACACCATGTTGTTACTCCTCTTTTTGCTATCCCAGTCTGGGATCCAGCTGATTATGAACTGAAACCTCTACACACTGTAAGTCAAATATACCTTCCCTTTATAATCTGGTGTGTCAGGTATTATGTCTCCACAATGAAAAAAAAACTGGCATAGAAATTTGGTACCAAAGAATTGGGCTCATGCTATGACATTACCTGGCCATGTGGCTCAAAAGTCTTTGGAACTGATTTGTGGGAAGGAGAAAGAGGCTGACTGAAGAAGAAGAGGCAGAACACCTTAGGCTGTTTTGTATGAGAGATTCTGGTCAGAGTCTGAAGACCAGAAAGCATGTAAAGACCAGGCTACAGTGGTTTCTGCTAGGAAGAAGGATTTCATTGGCTGTTAGATTCCAAATGAATGTGTTTTATAGTTTGTCAGTATTTCATTCATGTCCAGTGACCTTGCCTGAGATTCAGATTAGGGTTGGTGTGCTAGTCAATCCTGCAGAAGAAATTTCAATGCAACTGAATATTAAGACAGTGGCATGGCTACCGTTTGGGACTTTTTGCCTGATCTATGTTAAAAATTAAGGGCAAAGAGTCCAATAGAATGATTTTAAATATATTGAGTCTGGCCAGAAAATAAGTTTCAGTAAAACTGTAGACTGCAAAGACGGAGGAGAAGAGATCTTGATTGCAGAGAAGGAACAGGAGAATAGAAAAGATGGCCTGAGGCATCTCTGGAAGCAGCAGAACTCTACCCTTTACAATGTCAGATTTGTGAAGGGAAAAGATTTTGCTTTGAGAAGAAACTCCCAGAGTACCATGTTTCACAATGATGACAGCTGTACAATGTTCCACAACAGTGGTGGCCTGATGAAGCTGTCTCAAAATGGCATGGCCTAAGGAAGTTGTTCCAAAATGGCAGCAGCCTAGGGAAGTTGTTCCAAAATGGCTGTGGCCTAAGGAAGTTGTTCCAAAATGGCGGCAGCCTAGGGAAGTTGTTCCAAAATGGCAGCAACCTAAGGAAGTTGTTCCAAAATGGTGGCAGCCTAAAGAAGTTGTTCCTTTGGATTTGGTTCTTAGGCACTGCATTCCTATAGCCAAGAGAGAAGAAAGCCTGGCCACAGCTCCAACTGGTATCATCCACATGATGCTGGTTTTAGACGCATGCATAATGCAAGAGTTATGAGGTCAGGAAGGCTTCCACCCAGACTTCAAAGGAAGGTTTGGGAGCCAGATAGTGTACCCCTGAAAGGGCACTGTGTGAGTGAGGGTGGAGCTGAAGGTGCAGCAGAGACCCCAGAACTTTAGAGTAGCCAAGAAAGTGGATCACCTGAAGAAAAGTGCAAGGAGGAAGCACAGCAAGACCAAGAGAGAGCCGTGAGAACTACAACAATCCTCAGTGCAGCAGGGAAAGAGCCACACAATCCATTTGTAGTTCCCCACTTGCTACAAATTGTCTCAATGCTGGAAGTGGAACCTTGGGACTTAATGTTTGCCTTACATATTTTGGACTTATTCGGGTCTCCATCTTTTGTATCTCCTTGTTTGTAACTTTTGGAATGGAAATATCTATCTTGTCCCATTAAATGTTGAAACTGTTTAACTTTCTTCTCATTTACACAGGATTGCATTGCTAGGAGTTTGCTTTAAACCTCAGAAAAGACTTGGGAATTGGATTTTTCATCAAGGCTGAAACTATTAAGATCTTGACAATTCTTTAAAAAAAAAACCAGACTAAATGCTTTTTTGCATTAAGGGATATTCAAAAGAAAAGTCTTTGGGGCAGATTAGGAGTAGGTTGTTATGGTTTGTGTTTAGATGTCCCCCAAAGCCTCATGCAGATGAAGTGGAACTTTCTCTTTCACATGGACTTGAATCTGGAACATGTGATGGTGGGGTGAAGCCGGGTGTGATTACCAAACCACTACCTGTCAGTCAATAGTTCGGCACCATCCTAATTCCCAAAGTCTGAATAAAATAAAAAGAGCAGAAAGATGCTGTTACACTCAGCATCAGTGACCTCTGCTCCTTTGCATGAACCGTAGTGTTTCTCCTCAGAGATGCCTGTTTTCCATCCCTGCCTTAGAGCCAGCTGATTATGGACTGAAACTCCTATGACCTGTAAGCCAAATAAACCCTTTCCCTTCTAACTTTGGGTGTTGGGTATTTTGTCTCATCAACAAGAGAGAAGAAATTAACAGCCATACCAGGTTTTCAGCACATATGACTCTCGGAGTTTGATGACTGCTTTTCAAGTTCCTGTCACTCACACAATGAGTTACTGACATATTCTACTGTTCTCTAGATTTAGATTTAAGTAGCTATGAAATTATCTAAGGAAATTCAGCCCAAAGCAGTGATGTCATCAAAATTTACTTTGAAATTTGAAAACAGGAACATTGAGTCAGGAGAAAAATAAATATTTTGTCTAGATATTAAGTAAATGTCTCTATCCATGTAAAGTCCTTACACATCAAAAGCATAATACTAGTAACATGCATGACTGTGTTTAATACTTCTGTCCTTCTTACAAAATACCATTGTGCACCTGTTATCCTGGACAAGGAGTTGTTTCTCTATGAAGCGTGCTCACTTTTTCATTGCTGGTGATGGAGAGAACACCGTCTGAGTGGGGAAACTAGGCTATGCACATAAAACACTTTATAAGCTCACCTGTAAGTGAGATGGATGTTGCTGATATAACTCTAGTTCACTTCAAGCACAACCACTTCAGATGATGATCACACTTGTGGAAGCAGAAGCTCTGGTCTTGTATCACAACAACAAGGGCTTGGAACTTTGACCTGGATTAGAGCCTCCTCTTCTCGTTCCTAGTTTCCATAAACTTCTATCAAGTCTTAATTTACTCACCAAAATGATCTTTCAGAACATAACTGTTATTGGCCATAATCCTCTTTAAGAGCTTCCCCAGATGTTCATTAGGGAATGAGACCCGGAGAAGCACAGAGGTCATCATGGGTCAGCCTCCTGTAGGGATTTCAACTGCTCCTTCACACGTAAGCCACGGGCTCTAAAGAATTCGGAACAGGTTTCTTTTGACTGCACCTTCTTATTTGTAGCATTCATTTTTATTACTTCATGTTTGCAATACATAATGTTTACACTCATCACATGGAGATGACATATGAACATAAGATGTCTCCAGACTTTCTACATACCCCCCTCCCTTCGTCTCTTGGTCCCCTTCCCATTTGCAAAAGATCCATCTCTGTATTTCCTATTATCTGTCTTTTAATTTGCTCTTCTCCTTCACATTTTGGGGTCCTCCTATAAGAGGAACCATATTTAAGCTGTGTGTCTGATGTGATCTCACCTAACATTATAGCCCCAAGGTGCATCCACTTTGCTACATATACACTTTCTCCTTGAGATGAGATTTGACTTTCATCATTGTAGACTGAGGTACAAAAAATGTATACTGTAGAAATCAATGGGTGTTTACTGAATAAATAAATTTCATGGAATTTTCTAAAAATCAAGCTTGTTGATACACTTTTGATAAACAGAATAATTACATTCACTATAGAGAATTTGTACCTGGTGTGAAATACCTTGCTTCTTTTTTCCCTCCATTTCCCTCCACTCCCGTCAACCCTTCTCCCCCTCCCTCTTATAAAAACCTTGTTTTGTATTTTTCCTCACTTTTTATTTCTCCTTTCCTTTTTTTCCCCCTTCCCTTTCCTTTGCTTCCCTTTGCTTCCCTTCCCTTTGGAATATTTTCTTCCTGTCTCCCAATATCTATCATCCATTTTCACTCATATTTACCCTTTGGTGGAGGAACAATTAAATATTTAAACATGTCTGTCTAACCTACTTCACTTAAAAGTCTGGTCTCAAGGTGCATCCATCAGCCTAAAAATGTCCCAAGTTTATGGCAGACTGTACTCATTGTATATGAAAACCACATATTCTTTATCCCACCATCCATTCATTAATGGACATTTGGGCTATTTCCAAGATTTAGCTATTTAAAAACTGTACTGCTATAAACATGAGTGTGTATACATCACTATGATATGATGTTTTTCCTAAAAAAACTAAAATTAGAGGTTCCGATCACCCCAGATATTCCCTTCTTGAGTGGACAAATCTGCTAACACAAAATCAGAAACACTGAGACAATGAAAGTGTCTAAATATGGACATTCTAAAATAATTTTCATGTAAAAATTACAGAAAATAAGCACAATTCTTCATTTTTTTTGAAATATTGGTCTTTAATTGCAAGTGTAAGGTAACAAAATTGAGGAAAATGGGTAAATCTATCCCAAAAATGTAAATTAAGTATTAGAGGCAGTAGATTTTGATTGGTGCATAAGATAAAATTATAAAATGCATGCAAAATATAAATTAACACTAAACAGTAAATATCAATTTTTATTATGATGGTCAGTTTAGGAACTGTCTAATTGCAACAAACATATCAATTAGTGATTTGACAAAAAGAACTGAAAATTGGATAATAAAATGCAGAAAATCCTATGAGTGAAGGAAAGTATTAACATTCTAGATTCTTACTGAATTACAAACAGTGTGTGTATTAGTTTGGTATTCTACTATAACAAATGGCTACAAATTTAGAAGCTAGCACACCACAAGTTATTATCATATTTCTGTGCATTACAAGTCTGACAGGTCTAAGGGTCCAGAGGGGCCAGTTCCTTCCTGGCTCTGGGAGACAGTGCTTGGTTATTTTCTCCTGTTCCTAGAAAGTGACCTTATTTCTCCTAGGCTCATAGGCCTGCCTCTAACTTCAAAGCCAGCAGTAGCAGTTTGAATTCCTCTTCTACTGACTTACTTGGACATTCCTGTCTCCCTCTTCTCCTACTAAGGACCCTTATGTTACAGGAGACTCACTTAAACACAACAGGATAATCTCCCTGGAAAAAAGGTCAGTTGTTCACAGCCAGAAACACAAGGCAAATTAAATTTTCTTTTGTCATGTATAGTAGCTGCAGAGCATATTCACATGTCATAGGCATTAGGACATGGATAAGGGACAATGAGTCATTATTTTGCCTGTCATACAAGCATTTCATTGAAAAATATATTCAGAAGACCTTGTGTCATTCATAAAAGGATAAATTACAAATAAAATATCTATGATGAAAAGTCAACATCAAACCTTATTAAAATTAATACTGCAAAAGCAAACTGCATTAAAAAGACGTATTTGTCTTGAAAATCTAAGGATGCTTTAAATACTTCTTTCTGGCTTCTTCAGTCTCCATGCCTTGGTAGAGTATATCCAACAGTGTTGAAAAAATTCAACTTTTTCATTATCATTTTTTCATGAATTATTGTTGTTCACACATGAGAGAGAGAAACACACATAGAAAAGGAATTAGAATAATTTAGGAATAATATGTGTTTAAATATGATACAGATTTTAACTTAGTTGCAAAAAAATTTCTACTAGAAAGAATACCAGTAGTGGTTTTCTTATACTAGTGGTACTGTCAATAAAACAAATTTTGCAATGAATGCAAACTTTTGAAATCTCTATCTTTCTTGTTCTGAGAATTTAATTTCTAATGACTTACCTGAAGGAAAAGCCAGACATGAGGGAAAAAACAAAATAATTATAATGGAAGTATGAGAGCAAAAGTTGGAAATGACTTAAATTGTGATGTATCCTTATCATGAAATATTATCTCATCATTAAAATCAAGTTTCTAAAACTTTTAGTATATGACAAACTATCATTATAAACAAAAGTGTTAATTATATACATGCTACGATTTCAACTCAAGAAAATGAACATGTACTGAAAAAAGCAAAATATTAGCTGAGGACTTCTAAGTGTTCCATCTCTGGGTGCTGTGTACTATTTTATCCTTTGTTCTAATTTTCAAATAAACTTGAATAGCTTTTACTTTCAGAAATATTTATCTTTCATAAATAATACTTTGTATTTAATTAATAAGATATGTTTTATACAAATATATTATCTGGCATTTTTCTCTCCTTGTTCTCAACTGAGCATGAGGTAACTACACAGAGACTGTTATATAAATTTTAAAAAATTATATGAAAAAAGGCAAAGTTGCATCTTTGCTCTTTTTCTTCAAAGTACTAAATATCTATAATGCAATGTCATTTCTGAATTCCTGAAATGTCTCAGATTTTATTTTCCAGATTTAACTGTTCATTTTCTAATTATACAGCAGGTGACAATTTCAGGAAAGATGGGATTTATAAGCAAGCCCTTTTCCAATTTGTAGAGCTACTGAAATACTATAACATTCTGTGACACCCCACCTATGCAAATGGGCAGGGGAGGCCAAACACAAAGGAAAATGCACACACAGTTACGCTTGGTGGCCATTCAAAACAATAATGGAAAGACAACACCTTTTCCTCAACCCCTTAAAAATGAAAATTAAAAATCAGACATTTTGTGACAGCGAGTTAGCTTCTGCTGATTTGTTAAAAAGTGAAAATGAGAATTTCTCAATTAACTTACAAGGTAAACATGTTTTATGACTTGAAAGTCAAAATTACAGCTTAAAATGTTGATGAAGATAAACACAAAATTTATGATAGACACACTGCATTAAAAAACTATTGAATAAATATGTTGAAATAAAGTATTTTTTTTAGAATTATTCCTGAGTATATGTAAACAAAGTACTTTTACCTTAAAAAGCAACAAGAAAATCATTCAAAATGCTGCAGAAAGGTCTTTTTCAGTACTGAGAAAGTAAATCACTAATAACTGGGTTCAATCTTTTGCAAGTCAGACCTAAATTTTAGCTTTCAGTGAAATAGAAGAAGGCCATAATCAAGCTGACAGTTTCAATATCATTTTAATCATATGTCACTGTATGAATTTTGACCTATTCATGAACAAAGGATTAAAAACAATAACTTTTTACTTTAAAAGGCCTTCTATTATCCACTTACATTAAAAATATTTATCAGTATTTTCAGCTACCTAAACAAAAATAGGAATAAAGTTAATGTGAAATATTTTATTCTTGCAATAAACAATGCACATATAATCACAAATATGAACTTTTCAAAATAAAAATAAAAATATCTTTAAATTTCTGGTAGTTTTTCAAAATTTATATTTACATATTTATTTCATCAGTTGCATTTTAGTATAACAAAATGCAACTTTTTTACTAAATGCAATTTTAGTAAATGTAATTTTAGTAAAATGCAATTTTTTTTTTTTTTTTTTAGGTTTTTTGAGACAGGGTCTCGCTTTTGTGGTTTAGGCTGGCCCTGAGCTCAGCCTCCAACTCACATCACAATCCTCCTGCCTCTGCCTCCCGAGTGCTGGGATTACAGGCGTGAGCCACCACGCCCGGCACTGTGGTATGTGGTACTGGTTGCTGCTGGGTGTGGGTCTCCACGCCCAGTATGGTATGTGGTTACCGGGGAATCGAACC
>PVIR01022980.1:0-27441 GCA_004026965.1 Petromus typicus | reverse complement strand
AGTAGTTCCTGTGCCCTCAGCTTTGACACTTGCTGGAGTTGCAATAGTAGAACCCAGTAATGAATGATCACAGGTCTTCTCTTTCCCATCAAAGGAGCAGGTACAGGCGGGACCAGAGGCTGAGTAGCTTTTCCTTGTGGATATAGAAACAAGAAGGATATAAAAATGTTACCATGACAGATTTGGGTGTATTTTTTTTAATAAAATAATCATTTTTCCTGATAATTGATAATCATCATTAAAACAACTTTCTTTTCATAATGAGAGTGGGAAGAAATTACTCTACAGGGGACGTGCAGTCCTCTCACTTCTTACAGATCACTCAGATGCACATGAAAACTCAGCTGCTCCAGCAGCAGGAAATGCAGCCCTGACCCTGCAGCCTCATGAACATCACATTTACATGCAGAAGGAAGCGGTGTGCGGGGAGACAGCGTGACCTTCCCAGTCCGTAGTGAGCACAAGGTGTGTGTGTGTGGCTTGGGGTTTTTGTTTTAAGACCTGGAAGAAGGAAGTTATCTTTATGATATCATTCATTGAAAGTTCTCTAAACGCACCCTTAACAAGTGTCAAAAGGGGCTGAGGCTGGCTCCTGGGTAGAGCACTCGCCTAGTACCAAGGCCCTCCGCCTTTGGGTTATACTGGGATGATAGTCTCATCAAAGAAAGAAAGAAACTAACAGATAGTTTTGTGGGGGTTTTGTTTTTTGTTTTATTTTGTTTTTTGCTTTGTTTTGTTTTGTTTTCTACCACATTTGCAATAACCAACTTGAGCCTAGACTCGGAGGTTCCCACCTGGCTAAGAATTCCCAGAAGAAACAGGGACGCGTCTCTTCATGGCTGACGGGGCAGTGTGGCCGGGTGGGGTGGGGTTGGAGCCTGTGAATGGACGGCTTGTGGCAGACACATTCACGTTAGGATTTTGCTAATTTATGTTTGCATTTAGGCTGCAGAGTGAATTGTAGTACAATCTTCCAACTGCTGCTGTCAGGCTTGCTGTACCACCGCCCTTGTTTTTATTTTTCTATTTTAAACTCTAAGCGAGGCTGAGCCAAGTAGGCTACATTTGTACTCCCCATCTTGTGTGTATATTGACGCTGTTTGTGTGTTGACAGCCCGCCATGAGGTGAAGTTTTTTCCTTCAGTTTATGCTGCAGGATGTTCTTTGACAGTGGGTTCCAGTGTCTTGGTTTTGTCAAATTCTCTCCCTTCTGCTGCTGTCGTCCTGCGTGCCCAGCATCCCCTGTAAACTGTCTGTCTGCAGCTGAAATTTTTAAATAGCTTCCTTCTTCCTTTCCCCGAGGAAGGTAGGGTTGGGGAGTTGTATCACCTCAGTGTTCTCATGGGTTCAGGTTTTGGAGCCTTTCATTCTGTGTCAAGGCTGTTTAGCTTCTATAGGTTTTGGAAATCATAACAATCCTGGGTTCAGATCTCTGCTGTGTCCCTTACCAGTGTAACCAGAGGCAGGTTGCTAAAGCTCCCTGTCAGCTCCCTCCTCTGTGAGACGACAGTTTTTACACCTGGCGGACTGACTGTAAAGAAACCTGTACAGTACTCAGGGTGTAACTGATATTGGCCAGATGATGGCTGATGTTATTATTAGAGTTATTAGTCCCATATAATCCTCTGTAAACTGTACTTATGTTAAATGGTGAAGATACAGCATACTCTGAAGATACTTTTTTTTTTTTGAGGTGTTTTTTATTTTTTTGGTTTTTTTTAGGTTTTTTGAGACAGGGTCTCACTTTGTAGTTCAGGCTGGCCCTGAGCTCAGCCTCAAACTCTCATCACAGCAATCCTCCTGCCTCTGCCTCCTGAGTGCTGGGATTACAGGCGTGAGCCACCACGCCCGGCACTGTGGTATGTGGTACTGGTTGCTGCTGGGTGAGTCTCCACGCCCAGTATGGTATGTGATTACCGGGGATCGAACCCGGGTCCTTGCGCTTGCAAGACAGGCGCCGGAACCACTGAGCTAAATCCCTGGCTCTGTTTTTGTTATTTTTAAAACAAGGTCTTGCTTTATAGTTTAGGCTGGCCTTGAACTCAAGATAATTCTCTTACCTCAGCCTCCCGAGTACTGGGATTATAGGCCTCCCAGCAGTATTACTGTTTTTAAATTATAGCTTCACTAAGCACTCAAAGTGTTGGGCAGAGGATGTAACCCAGTGTAGCACTTATCTCACAGGTGAAGCCCTGGGTACAATCCCCAGTGCTATCCAACAGAACAAATTAACAGAAACTTAATAAATGTTTTTTCATACTCTATGACATGCTTTAAAAAAAAGAAAAGAAAACAGAGCTAGGGATTTAGCTCAGTGGTTCCAGTGCCTGCCTGGCAAATGCGAGGTCCTAAGTTTGATCCCTGGTAACCACATACCGCAATACTAGGTGTGGTGGCTCATGCCTGTAATCCCAGCACTCAGTAGGCAGAGGCAGGAGAATTGCTGTGAATTTGAGGCTGACCTGGGCTACATAGTTCAGGACCAGCCTGAACTACAAAGCGAGACCTTGTCTCAAAAAAAAAAAAAAAAAAAAAAAAGAAAGAAAAGAAAAGTAAAAGAAAACAGGCTAGGGATTTAGCTCAGTGGTTCCAGCATCTGCCTGGCATGCACAAGGTCCCAAGTTCCATCCCTAATAACCACATACCACAGTACTGGCTGTGGTGGCTCACACCTGTAATCCCAGCACTTGAGAGGCAGAGGCAGGAGGATTGCTATAAGTTCATGGCTAGCCTGGGCATAAAGTACGTTCAGAGCCAGCCTGAACTACAAAAGCCAGACCCTGTCTCAAAAAAAGAAAGAAAACAAAACTTTCCATTATCACATTTCCTTTTTTAAATAGCATTTTATGTCTCATTGTTTGTCTGTCTGAACCTTTCTCCTGATCTATATCAGCAGCTAGGCCTATCAGTTTAAGGAGGAATCTGTTAAGAAGTCTGAGGTGACTCCTGCTTACCAATTTATTTAGTTTCAAATGAAGAAGAATAGTTATGGACATAGTTTTGTACCTGAATAGTTTTTGGTAATTTGGTCCTTAATGATAACACAGCAAATCCTGAGATCCCAGGACCAGTTTTACTGTGACCCCTCAGTGCACGGATTTCATTTTCTCCACATTTCTGATTGTGAACCAATCTGGGTGATAACCACATCAGTAAACTGTAAATTCAACAGTTGGGTTCCGTGTTGACCTTTCAAGAAGATCTGATTTAGTTCTTATCCAATTCGGTTTGTGACCAGAATGTTGGAAAGGATGGAGTTGTGACCTGAGGTCCTGCTGCAGTTATTTTTTGAAACTAGAGCTCACTGTGTTGCTCAAAGTACCTCAAACTCAGGATCCTCCAGCTCATGATCCTGCCTCAGCCTCCTGAGTAACTGGAGTAACTGCGTATCAGCCTGTATCATCACACTGGTCTCCTAGAACTAGACTTTTTTCTTTCTGTGTCATAAAGAAAGAAAATGTACGGCCATTCACAAAAATCCCTCTGTCAGGAGTTGTGCTAGAAAAAACACTTAGGTGTCTTGAAATTCTCTCCAGTTTGTCACATCAGCATAAGGTCGGACGGTCAGCTTGGGGGAAACTGAGGGTCAGGAAGGCAAAGGGACCGCCCAGGGCAGGCAGCAGAGGAGAGGTGTCCCGGAGCACACCAGCGCTCGCCGGCTCTCTGGCCACGCCAGTCCACTTTCCCGCTGTCTCCGTGTGTGCTGTGCGCTTGTCATCGCCTTCATCGGTTAGAACGCGGTCCAGCGACAGCCCCTGTGTTTCCCAGCAGAGGAAGCCGTTTTGCTTAAACAAATGAAACCCAAGAGTACTGCGTTGACTTGTAGGCTGGCCCCCCTTCAGCTTCCCGACTCTGAAAGGGGTTTTCGGGACATGATGGTTCATTTCCTACTCTCTGATCAGAGTGTGTCATAAAACTTAAAAACATTCCAAGTGCTAAATTCATGAAAATCCAAAGTGAGTTGAAAGTAGGTGGGTCTCAGTGATGGGATTGTCTAGACTGATAGGAAATTCCGGCCAGTGGCCCGTGCAAGCAGGCAGTCAGCTGGGTACGGTCAGGAGAGAATGTGCTCTTCCTAGGACAGAAGGGACACAAGGGCTCCCTTCTGTGGCCTGGGATTCCGTGGGGGAGGTGGGGAAAGACCGTCTTTTTGAAAGACTAGAGGAGGTGTCATCACCAGCGTCTAAGCTGCCACCAGTAGTGCAAGCCTCGGGGCCCCAGCCCTGCCTGCCTGCTCTCGCCCTTCAGAGGAAGCGGGTGATTCACGGCTCCAAGCAGAGCCCTTGGGGGCTCCACCACCGTCCTCCGGGGAACGGGGTTGTCCCTGTCAGAAAGTGGAAGCTCTTTGTAGTTCTGCTGAAACACTGGGAGCTTCCCGCTCTCAGATCGCTAGTCACACTCAAGTGGACAGCAGAGCTTCTGAGTCATAAAAGCAGACCTGATACTCTGATGGCTAGAGTGGCAGAAGTGCCAGCTCTGGCCATTATTTTAACTTTGTGACAAACAATATTCTTAAAAGTTATTAGTGATGCTTTCTAAGTGACCAGACAGACCCAGCTGAGACAGAAACATAGCCCCGTACTACTTTAATAGTGTGATTTTCCATTGTCTGTCTGCTTGCTTGACCAGATGGCCAGGCAGTTGGCTACTCCCTCTGCAAAAAAGCCAGATAAAACGGCTTTTACTGTCTAGTCTTCTGATCCGCTAGAAAAACAGCAGGCAGGTCAGTCGGGCCACTGTGCGGGTTTTGTTCTACATTCACCTTGGAGCTCACATCCATAAACAAAGCAGCTGTCTGCGGGGACAGGCCAGGTGACAGTGGACCTGGCAGCTGCCTCTCACCCTGGTCGGCCTGGGGGCAGGGGCTCCCCGCTTCGTTCCTCCTCACGGTCCCTGGTGCTGTGGTCTGGTACAGACTGGCCCTCTGACAGCAAGTGCACCCCTGCACTGGGGAGAGCTTTTCGGATATTGCTCAGGTTGCTGCAAGATCACTTGTGTCCTTCACTCAGAAGGACAGTTCCAGTTAATGCCTGATTAAAACCTAATACTTGTCCCTCAGGCAGAAACTGTCCCTTTTAGCCAGGTGCCTGACGCGGCCCGGCTGGGATCTGTCTGTACAGCCCTCCGGCCTCCGTGCCCACGTAGGCACCGGGCTTTTCCTTATCCTCGGTCAGTGTGTCCAGTGACTGCGGCGTCACGCCTTCTCCTTCACAGCACTAGGTAGGAGAACAATGCTGTCGTCAGATGTAAGATCCGTTCCCTTAAGACTCTCGAGTAAAACCATTTTAAACATTCTAATCATGTTCAAACTCCATAGTAATTTTTTTCAACCTTAAATTAATATGAGGTCTTAGCCTGTGTTAAGACAGCCTTAGATCCTGGTACTTCAGTGCTCAAGTCCCAGAATCTTCCCTTGTTCTAAGGGGCACGCGCACGTGTGTGTATAAAGTACATGTGTGTTGCATTAGATTGTGTGTGTGTGTGTGTGTGTGTGTGAGAGAGAGAGAGAGTATTTGGAATCAGAGTTTAAGTTGCCCAGGCTAGCCTTCAGTTTGGATCCTCCTGCTTCGGCCTCCCCGAGTGCCTGGTATTTTGCCCTTTTTTCCAAGTGACAGTTATTTTAAATGTTAAGTGCCAGGTTAGAATTTCTTCTCTTGCTTGGTAGTCTGAGGATAATTTCCTGCTGTCTTCTGGTTTCCCACATCGCTGCTGAGACGTTAGCTATCATAATCACTTTGGTGCAGTAACCAAGAAATTTCTTTTCACTGTAGTTGCATGTACAGTTCTTTCTGTTGCTGTTTTGACAAGAACGGGCCGGCGTGGGGAAAGGCGGGAAGGCATGCGCAGGTTGCGTGGCTGGTGTGCTGTGTGTGCGGCCCGTCCCGGGATCGCCGTGCTGCCTGTCCTTGCTCTTGTGCTGGGAGCCATCAGGCTGTTCGCTTGGCCTCGGAGCGCAGAGCACTGCTGCTGATGCTGAGCAGAGCTCTGCCTCAGGGAGAGGAGCCAGTGTGTGCAGCAGTCTAAGGCTGCAGAGCAGCCAGTGCCAGGGCCAGGCACAGCCCTTCAGCTGCCCAGGAAGCCCATCAGAAGTGCACTGAGCACTCCGGCCCCTCAGCTCTTGGCCGCAGAGGGACAAGCATTAACTTCCTTAGAAGCGACCTGTTGCTGGGATGGCGCAGCAGGAGCCACACCAGGGCCCCGGGCTGCGTGGCCGGCACTGCACACCCGTGCGCCCAGCTGCAGCTCAGGCCCGGCCCCGTGCTGTCTGCGGAGAGCAGACTTTTTCCTTCGCAGCTGGCCAACAACAGGCCCGAGGCAGCAGAGGCCTTCACCTCCCGGGGTCTGCACCAGAGCCTCCGCTAGGCAAATTTTTGACAATGTTTTATTATAAAACATAACTAAGCATAATTTTTCTAACATCAAAAGGGTTAATTTAATTTTACATGTCTTGTACCCCATGTTAATATGTCATTTTCTCAAAACATTTACTGGCTACTCATCATGTAGTAAACCCCATATCAAGTGGTAAAACTTCTGAGATGATTTATAGTATTAAGTATTTGGTGCTGACAGTCTCAGCTACTCAGCAGGCCGAGAGAAACGTACTGCTTGGGCTCAGGAGTTTGAAGCCAGTCTGGGCAACATATAGGAAGGTATTTGTGTGTGCGTGTGTGTGTGCGTGCGTGTGTGCGTGTGTGTGTGTGTGGAGTCACTATTCTCCAAGACAGACACATAAATAATTATAATAGAATTGTAATAATTTTATTGGGGAAGATTTCTTCCTGATGGAAATAAAGGAGATTACAGCAGCCTGCAGAAAGGTCTGACAGGAATGAGGATAAGACGTGTTTGAGGAAGGCTTTCTGAAGAGACGTTGGGAAAGTGAGGGACTCAGCCAGACAGCACGACGCAGACGGACATTCTGCACAGAGAGACACAGGACCAGGAAAGCAGAGTGTGCACCTGAGCAGGCTGAGAGCAGGTGTGAGCATGTGCGGGC
This sequence comes from Petromus typicus, assembly GCA_004026965.1. Classification (NCBI taxonomy): domain Eukaryota; kingdom Metazoa; phylum Chordata; class Mammalia; order Rodentia; family Petromuridae; genus Petromus; species Petromus typicus. The sequence continues at coordinate 20,441 of PVIR01022980.1, read as the reverse complement.
TGTGCTGAGGGCAGGTGTGAGGTGTGAGCGCGGGCGGGCGGTGCCCAGGGCAGGTGTGAGCGCGGGCGGGCGGTGCCCAGGGCAGGTGTGAGCGCGGGCGGGCGGTGCCCAGGGCAGGTGTGAGCGCGTGCGGGCGGTGCCCAGGGCAGGTGTGAGTGCGGGCGGGCGGTGCCCAGGGCAGGTGTGAGCACATCCAGGTGATGCTGAGAGAAGAGCCGCGCAGGGAGTCACGCGAAACTCTGCGCCACGCAGAGGTCTGTCTCCAACATCGCAATGACTTTACTCATCCATCACCTTGAGTATCAATGAAAAATATTCCTAAGATATTTTAATTTTTAAAAAGCTGGAAGAAAGAAACACTTCTTTTATGTCTTAATTCAGCTAAAAAAAGGTCTTGTTTTTTGCTCAATAATTGCAGTACTTTAAATTATGTGACATTTTAAACAATCTTTCAAGGAATACAAAACAGGAAACAATAGACCTAAACACCCACAAGTGGACAAAATCGTGGTAAAGGAAACTAACTGCGCAGTAGTCTCTGAGGGCCGGGAGGAGGAGGAAATCTGCAGTTTATTCCTGTGGCCTATGGTGGTGTTTTCCATAATCAAAGGAAGAAAAAGGCCCGAGGCGCCAGGTGCCTGTACTTTAGAACTTATGTTTCCTGCCAGCTGGAAATTACATAGCCGAGCTCTAGGGTTTTGACTGCTGCAAGCCCGCTGCACTGTGAAGCGAGGGGGCGGAGCCTTGGAGGAAAGCAGGTGACCTGGGGCAGGGCCGGGCCGGTCTCGGGGCAACAGAAAGCCAGCATAGCCAGGGCAAGCACACATGGCACACTGCCCTGGAGCAGGGAGGGATGGAAGCCCGTTCTTCCACAGTCTGTCCTGTGCCCTTCGCTGGCAGAGCGGTGACCTTGCGCTGTGTCGACAGTGTTTAGAGCCCAGTTGATCAGCGTGGAGCATGCACTGACCTAAAAGGACCTACACGGCAGTCAGTGGGGAGTGGCTGCCGAGCGCCACGTGTTTTACCTGCGCCAGGTTCCTAGTTGAGAGAAAAATAAAAAGGATCAAACCCAGCGCCTCACACAGAGAAAAGTGCTCTGCCACTGGACTCTACCCCCAGGCCCAGTGCCAGCTTTATACTCGTGTTAGTCTCCCTCCGTGCAGATCAGATTGGAGATAAGCAGTCACAGAATTCCCTTAGTTACCGACAGCTCCCGATCCAAAGCAAGCCTCCATTTCCTCCTGCCAGCCTCAGAATTATCTATCAAAACCTGCGTCCTGGTACAGACCCTTCCTTTACTGGGCTGATGTCCACAAGGGCCTCTAGTTGTGCCTTCCCCCTGCAGTGAGTAACATACCCAGTTTCAAGTAAGGTGTGTTCCTGGGGCTTTTGCCTGAAGAGCATTGAAAGAAGAAATAATTTTTCTTAACCAGATCTTTTCATGCCTCTTTTTTCTTTAAAAAAAGAAAGAGACAAAGAAAAAGAAAAGAGAAGAAAAAAATCCTAAGTGAGACATTCTAGGCATTCTGAGTGTTAGAGGTGAGTAATAAATTCCAGAAATAAAACCCCTGCTTTAGATTACTAAAAGGGAAAAGTGTCATTCTTTTAATGCTGTAAAAGACATAGTTATTTTTTAAATCTAGAATTTCATTTTAGCGTGTATGTTTAAAGAACCTAGCTAAGGGCCAGGGATTCAGCTCAGCAGCTCAGTCTGGTAACTACAAGGTCCTGGGTTCAATCCCCAGGACCAAAAAGAAAGAAGAAGCCAGTTTAATTAGAAACATTGATTTTTTTAAAGTGATTTTTGCATAAGGCTGTCTTTAGCAGTACCTTCCAAAAAATGGTAATAGTTTATGTAATGATTTTTTTCTTTTTTATTTTCTTTCTTTTTTTATTTTTTATTTATTTATTTTTTTTTTGAGACAAGGTTTCTGTGTAGTTCAGGTTGGTCCTGACCTCAGCCTCGAAATCAGCAATCTTCCTCCCTCTGCCTCCTGAGTGCTGGGATTACAGGTGTGAGCCACCACGCCCGGCACTGTGGTATGTGGTACTGATTGCTGCTGGTGGTGAGTCTCCATACCCAGTATGGTATGTGGTTACCGGGGATCGAACTCAGGACCCTGCATTTGAAAGGCAGGCTCGGGAACTACTGAGCTAAATCCCTAGCCCTGGCCTCAAACTAATTTTTTTTTTTTTTTTTTAGGTTTTTTGAGACAGGGTCTCACTATGTGGTTCAGGCTGGCCCTGAGCTCAGCCTCAAACTCACATCACAGCAGTCCTCCTGCCTCTGCCTCCTGAGTGCTGGGATTACAGGCGTGAACCACCACGCCCGGCACTGTGGTATGTGGTACTGATTGCTGGTGGGTGTGAGTCTCCACACCCGGTATTGTTGTATGTGGTTACCAGGGATGGAACCCAACCTGGGCCCTTGTGCTTGCAAGGCAGGCACTGGAACCACTGGGCTAAATCCCCAGCCCTATCTAGTGATCTTTGTAACAATAAAACTCCATAAAGAGTTAACAAGAACTGTACAGTAACAGTAGTACCTATAAAGTAACTCTGTGCAGCATATTATATAGTAACTAAAGAGTAATTGAAATAACAACGTGACAGTATAATGAGTAACTAATAGTAATTTCTAAGTTAGCAAATACAGATAAGAGCAGTGAATTTATTTGTATAATAGTTAACTAGCACAGGACACATTGCATATTTTGAATAGGATCAAATTATGAAATATTTAAAAGAAGTGAATATATTTTCCCTCCCACTTTAAAGGTTCAGTTGTCCAGCTTCAGAAGTGACAGGTGGAATGTCTTGCTGGTAGACAAGCTGACACAGAGCTTTTGCTGACAGCCATCCTGTAGAGTACTAATCCACAGGGCTTTAGGACACCTTATAGTATTAGGTTGTTTAAAATCATACCTTTTTAATTTGGAAGAAGTGAAATGTTCAAAATTATGAAGTCTTACTAATTTACTTTTTACTAAAAAATAACTTTAGCCTCTATTATATGCCAGATACTGTACTAAATAATGAGATTACAAGAATCCAAAAGTCCTAACTCTTGGTTGAAATGTATACCTACAGAACAGAGTCCAAGGATACCGGCCAGTCTCACTACTACTGATTTTTGTGTGTTTCTAAAAACCCTGTGGAATGTAAGACGAGGAAACTAGATGTAGCAGCGCCAGTGCGCTGGCCGGCCGGGCTGTGTGCTTGGTGGGCCGGGTGAGCCAGGACCTGCGCAGGCGGAGCTGAAGGCAGTTCTGACTGGAGCATCAGCATCCACAGAGGCCCCGGGGTCCCAGCCCTCCCATCCGTCCCCAAGGAGAAGCCCCTCATCTGTCCACTGCGTACTCCCTCCACCTGCGGGCAGCGCTGCAGGTGCCTGACCGCTGTGATGTCTTGGCTCCTCCAAGGAGCTGTCCCCACCACCACCACCTCCCAGAGCACTAGCCATCTCAGGTGTATTAGCTTTTGATCCTTCTGTGCTCAGCCCAGCCCCTGCCGTGGGCCTCAGACAGGGCTGTGTGTGTGACCATCTGTCTGTCCGTGCTAGGTAATTTGGTCCACTCTTTCTGCCCACCCTTCAGACTGCCTGTTTGTTTTAGAAGTATTTGTATGAAGAGATGTTCACGTACAATTTCAATAATAATGAAAAAAGGGAAGTTTAAGCACCTGGAGTTCTTTATGCTTCATTACCAAAACCTATTACAAATAATCATTGAGAAATTCAAAATTTAATCCCGCTACTCAGGAGGCTAAAGGACAAGGGCTTGGAGTTTGAGGCCAGCCTGGACCCTGTGAGGCACTGTCTCAGAAAATGGAAGCAAAGGGCCGGGGACTTAGCTCAGGGCTTCCTGAGTCTGCCTGGCCAGCACAACGTCCCGAGTTTGATCTTCATTACCACACACCACAGTGCTGGGCGTGGTGACTCACACTTGTAATCTCAGCACTTCGGAGGCAGTGGCAGAAGGTTTGCTGAGAGTTTGAGGCTAGCCTGGGCTAACAGTGAGCTCAAGGCCAGCCTGAACTACAAAGCGAGACCCTGTATCAAAAAGAAAAAAAGGGGGTGGGCCAGGGATATAGCTCAGTGGTTCCAGCGCCTGTCTTGTAAGCGCAGGGACCCGGGTTCGATCCCTGGTCACCACATATACTGGGTGTGGAAACTCACACCCAGCAGCAACCAGTACCACATACCACAGTGCTGGGCGTGGTGACTCATGCCTGTAATTCCAGCACTCGGGAGGCAGAGGCAGGAGGATTGCTGTGCTGTGAGCTGGAGGCTGAGCTCAGGGCCAGCCTGAACCACAAAGCGAGACCCTGTCTCAAAAAAAAGAAAAGAAAAAAAGGGGGAGAAAAGGAAAAGGAAGCAAAAATGTATAAAATGATACAGGAAAATGTTCTAAATGAACAATTCCTGCTTAAGCATTCTTTGAGTTGATGTGAACCAAGTAGTACCTGCTTCACATCAGCCCCCAACTCTTCAGGAAAAGTCCCCCAGACTCTCCCTCCCCAGGCTGATGTGTCCACAGTGCATTCTGTGAGATTGTTACAAATCCGCAATCCCTTATCTCAGTTCTCAAATCCAAAAGAATTCTGAAAACCAGACGTTTTGTGAAGCTAAACCAGACTGAACCCAGAAGACCTTATTTATATTCTTTGGTTTTTCTGCTGTCCTAGAATTCTTGCATGATTTGCTCTGAAAATATTTATGTATCTGACTACAGAGTTCTGCCTTAAATAATTTACATAGATGATCTATATATAATACTACTACCTTTCTAAATTTAAAAAAAAAAATCTGAATTCTAAAGCGTATCTGCCTCCTTGGGATCATGAGCGTATATAAGTAACGCTGACAGAAGAGATGAAGGTACTTTTTTTCCCTTTTGCAATATAGGGAATTGAACCCAGGACCTTCCCCCTGAGCTGTGTGCCCAGTCCTGTCTTTTACTTACTGCGTTTCCAGTTATTTAGGGTCTAAGTGGCCCTGGTTGGACTACTAATTTGCAAATCTCCTCCCTTAGCCTCCCAGATGTTGGAGTTATTGTAGGCAGTTTTTAGTTTTGGTAAATTGTCTTATGTAAACAACACACACACACAAAACATCCAGCTGTAGGTATCTGGCCACTCACTTTATCCCTAAGTGCAGCGGCTCTGTAGTTAGGGTTAGATAAAAGAAGCAGTACTGTCATTGCAAATATTCATTTGGTTTTATGTGCCTGTGAAGTGAGCACTAGAGCGAGTGCAGACACCCAACGGCTGCAGCTGCGACCCCACGCACACGACAAAAAAAAGCTTCTGAGCAGACGTCATTGCTAGCAGTGCCTGGTCTCCACGCACCTTTGGCGTGGTGCACGCCAAGAGCCGGTGTGTTAGTTCTTGGTGCTTCCTCACTTAAGAGACGCAGATGCACGTGCCGTGATTTTAAGAAGTGGAAAGTGTGAGCTTTCCCACCTGTCTTCAAAAGCATTCAAGTGACACGACTTGACTCTTACAGTGGCATAAGACTGACTTGTTTTCTGCATGATCATAGACATTTTCCTTAGTTTGACAGAAACGTTTTTGGCATTTTCCAGCTTGCTGTGGCTGTTGGTTTTACCTGGCTTCTCCTTTGATCTCTCCTTGTCCTGTGCAGATTGTCAGCGCCTGATGACGGTGGCGGAAGGCGTCACCGCCCTCTTGTTCCCGTTCCAGTGGCAGCATGTATATGTGCCCATCCTCCCTGCCTCCCTGCTGCATTTTCTTGACGCTCCTGTCCCTTATCTGATGGGCCTCCAGTCCAAAGATGGCACTGACCGCTCCAAACTAGAGCTTCCTCAAGAGGTAACGGTGAACGCTGAAACATTTGCTGTCTGTGGATTTAGCTCGCCTGCCCTTGTGAAACAGCGCCGTCTAGTTGTGTTCGTGTCTCCTGACTCTCCAGGTGTGGCTGGAGCCTGGAGCGGAGCCCCAGCCATGGGATGTGGATGTGACTCTGGCTGCCGGTTTCCCCGTGTAGCCGTGAGTTTAAAGTTCACAGCAGGGCGGAGGCAGAGGTGGTTTCCACAGCCACAGACCCGTGAAGATGGAACAGCAATAACGGTCTCATGGCGTCACTGTTCCTGCAGCATTTGCTATAAACCTTGTTTTTAACCAATAAATCCCAAGTCTAACATTTAGGGAACTGTGCTATGTTAATTGAGGTGACCTCCATTCAAGTTAAAAGTCAGGTCCTTCAGCAGGCGGGGGATAATGGAAGCGTCCCAGGCTTTGTTTTTCTGTTTTTAGACCCAAGGCCAAGTGTCAGCCTGCTCTAAATGCTAGCCTGGCTTGGTCGGTGGAAAAAAAATCTTAGCCCTTAGATTTCTGCCACCTTAATGTTACTGTTTTTTGTGTATTGTAGGGAGGAAAATAAGCAAGAGTTTTAAAAAGTGTTCTGAATCTAATTTTTAGCCCCTGGTGACAGTCGGTTGAGTAGAAAGCCTTTGAAATGGAATATTGCTGAGAGTGCATGGCCTGTTACAAGGCGTAAAATGGTTAATTGCACTGTATTATTAGCTATCTAATTGGAACCTTTCTTAAAAAAATCCTGCACACTGAGCTTCACTTTTATTTGTTCCTATTTTCCATAGAAATTCTCATTTTAATAAGAGAATTTAAAATAAGACATTAAGGCACATTATACTCATTAATGATTCTGATAATTGTCCACTGCTTACTTTTAGTCTAATGAATGTTTCCTTAACCAAAATTAACATTTTTGTTCAAGGAAAAAATAGTTTGATTCAGGTCGTAAAAAAAATTTGCTCATACTGTTGTATTTCGAGAGGTTTACTCGTGTTACTTCCCTCCCTGATTCACCACTTTTCTCTGTTCCCTGAATTTCCGTGTTTTCTCTTTCGTTAAATTTAGTGTCTTGTTGGTTCAAAGTCAGTCAGTCCTTTAGGCTGTCAAGGAAAAAGAAATAGACTCTCCAAATGCATTTTTGTTTTAAAGATTTAAATAATAATGTTTTTAGTTTCTTATTCAGTATCTGATCTATTTTCTGTTACTCAAATGATATCTTTTCAAATGATATTTTATAAAACTGCTTAGATAAATATCATCCATTTTACATAAATATTGTTAGGAAATTTTAAATGTCATCTTGGTGTAATCGTTGGGAAGTCTTTCTATGTCTGCATATATCTTCTGACTCTAAAGAAAAACACATTAGCAATTCGGGAAGCCTCTGTAGCGATGTCTGACTTTTTGGTCGTGACCGCAATACTGAGTGCGTGCGTGTGTGTGTGTGTGTGTGTGTGTGTGTGTGTGTGTGTGTGTGTACACCTTGAGGGTGGAACCCAGGGCCTATACTTGGCAAGTGCTTTACCACTGAGCTTCACCCCGCTGCTCAGCACTGTGCAATTAGTGCCCACACCATCATGCCTGGGTGGCGCCATGTGACACACCCTGAACCCCTGTGCTTCAGCGTGAGGGCTATGAACCGGGGGCATCGCTTGTTAGAAGAAAGGCTAAGGCTGCACCGTCCCACAGTGGGTGAAATAATCTGCAGCACAAAATGTGAGGGAGGACCTCGGTATAAAAATACCCATTGTGGATGTTTTAAAGCGACTTAAACATACTTAGTAGTAATATTTCCTTTACCTATTCCCTGAAAATTATAAAATAAAATGGCTAAAAATAGGGATGAGGGCCCTAAAAATAGAAAAAATAACAGGGTTACAAAATGGTTGTTTGAAGAAGTATGATGTCAGTTGTTAGTAACTAACGTCAGTGCACAGACTTATGATTAACAAACCTCCTTCCCCGTGACTCCCCGGGGGTGGCACAGCGGCCTTTGTTGGGTTGTGTTTAGGGCTGGGGAGGGCGAGGGTGAAGGCTTAGCCCCGGGGCTGACTGAAGAGTCACCCCCCTTCCTGTGGTGCTGTCTCATCTTTCCAGCAAGTGATAGGCAAAAAATCCAGAGGAAGACTGAGACTGAAGGGCTCTCGCATGCTTTGGTCGCACTTTGTTTTGAGATTCTGAGGAAGTCTTCTATTTCACTGTGGTGCTCAGCTCCTGCTTCGGCTCCTGGGTTGTATCTTAAATCTCCTGCCTGGCCGGCCCAGCTCCAACAGACAGAAGGGAGCTCGCTTCCCGGTAGGCACCAGGGCAGCTGCCCCCGCCCGAGCCTGGATGCTGTGTGTTCCGCGTCCCCGCCGAGGTGCCCAGGTGGCCTTGTCTGTGTGGCCCCGCCTCTTGTCACACACGGTGTGTACAGAGCCCAAGGCTGTGAGTAGGCTGATCAGTAGAAATGTAGAAAGACTTAGCCCCAAGTGTCAGGTCAGGCAGGGACTACATTTTTATCAGGTATGTCATCATTGAGCATGTCCGGTAGAATTTTAAAATTCTCATAGTGTTGAAAAGAGGAAGCAATTCATCAGAACTCCCATTGTGTGAAGTTGCTTTAACAAAAGGGCTTTCTGGCCCTCTGCAGTACATTTTCATAACTCAAGGCGATACCTCCCCCTCCTCCCTCCTCCTCCTCCTCCCCCTCCTCCCTGTGATCCTCAGAGCTCCTCCAGACCCTTCCAAGCACACGCACAGGACGTATGTGAGGAGTTCAGAGGGCAGCACAGACCAGGAGCTGGGTGCCGCTCGCACACCAATACCTACACGCTTCAGTTCAGCGGGGATCACAGAGCATAACGAGCTTTGAAATGCCGCAAAACGTGTCCTCCTCACTTTACATAGGAAAGGACAGGGACCGAAAGGGTGATAGGCAGGCGGTAATGAAGTGCTAGGAGCCTGCTTTTTAACTCCTACATTAGCAAGTTAGAGAATTTTTTCCGTTTGTAAAGATACTGAATCATCTATTTGCATTATGGTGACCTGCTTTCTCCTATTAATCATTTCGACCTATCCTACGAGGTGAAGACACATACATGAAGATGTGGATTGAAGGAAAGCTGTAGGCAGCACTACTGTCTTCAACAGGATACCACGTGTCAGCTCTCTGTAGTGTTTGTTTTCAGTGCTGGAGATTGAACCCAGAGCTTCCTGTACAATAGGCAAGCATTCTACCACTGAGCTACGTGCCCGGCGCCCCCCACACTTCATTTTTAGACAAGACCTCACCAAATTGCCCAGCTTGGCCTAAACCATGGACTTTTTCCCCCTTAGCCTCCCACACACCGGGAATGCGAGCGTGCGCTGGCACAGCCTGCTCATGGCAGCTGTTTATTTAGAAAAAGCGACTGATATGGGAGAGGAGGAAAACTTCAAAAACAAAGCAAAACATGCCAGGAGCCAGCAGGCTGTTGAGAGTACATACTCAGCGCTGCTGCCAGGGCACCGCCTGCCATCTTGGGCCACCATTTCTAAACTGTCAAGATGAAAGAGCCAAATTTAAAGTTCACATCAGGCTGTAGGAAGCATTGTGGTTGTCTGGTTTTGAATAGGGGAAAGTTGTCTTTATAAAATTTAATTTGAATTTCACTATAATTCTCCTTTGTTACCTAACGTGATAAGCAGGGATCAGAAGAGAAAAGCAGAGCCCCAGCCTCACCTCGCAGTGTGGGAGGGCGGGTGTGTGCGTTCTCTTTTTGGTGAGTAGAGGAAGAGCATAGGCTCCCTCCAGATGCCTTGTCACCTTTGGCCTAGAGCCTCTTCTTGTCTCAGTAAGACAGGGCAGGGTAGGAAAAGTAGCTTTTACTAGTACTGACACCTAATGGGTAGTCAGGGCTTTTTAAATTTATTTTTAAATTTTTATATTACGTGTGTGTGTGTGTGTGTGTGTGTGTGTGTGTTACAAACGATCGAACTCAGGACTGTATACTTGCCAGGCAGGTGCAGTGCCGCTGAGCTACATCCCTCGCCCTACTTGGGACTTTACGCAAAGACTTGGCTTCTTAGATGTTTCTTATCTACTTGAAAAATTGTTGTCTATTCAAAATACATTCCAAGTGTAAAGTTTAAGCAAACTCAGAAAACATTCCTTCCGCTTCCTGTCATCTTGCTTTTCTCAAGAATATTTTCTGAGCTGGAGGTGGTGGCTCGTGCCTATAATCCCAGCACTCAGGAGACAGAGGCAGGAAGATAGCAGAGAATCCGAGGCCGGCCTGGGCTGCATAGTGAGTCAGGGCCAGCCTGAACTACAGCATGAGACCTTGTCTCAAAAAACCTTGTGCAGTGCCGCCTTGTCTTTCAGGGTTCAACTGTCTGTCACTGTCTGTGCACTTGCTTCCACTTCTTGCTCCCTTGCCTCTTGTCCTTTGACTTCTTTTTATTTATTTATTTATTTTTTAGGTTTTTTGAGACAGGGTCTCTCTTTGTGGTTCAGGCTGGCCCTGAGCTCAGCCTCAAACTCACATCACAGCAATCCTCCTGCCTCTGCCTCCCGAGTGCTGGGATGACAGGCGTGAGCCACCGTGCCCGGCACTGTGGTATGTGGTACTGGTTGCTGCTGGGCGTGAGTCTCCATGCCCAGTATGGTATGTGGTTCCCAGGGATCGAACCCGGGTCCTTGCGCTTGCAAGACAGGCGCCAGAACCACTGAGCTAACTCCCCAGCCCCTGTCCTTTGACTTCTGAAATGGCCTCATGCCTAGAAAGTTTAGCTAATCTTGGGTCAGGTGACAGTGTATGGGTTTTCTTTCAGTCGGGCTGATCTTTGCCAGCTCTGTCCCATCCGAGGCTGCCCAGCTCCAGTCTTTAGCAATTATTTTCAGTTCTGATTTACAGAAGCTGGAGCGATGGAACACGAAGAGTGGTCCAACCGATCTGAGCACATGACCCAGACGTGTCCTTCCCTTAGGTCCTGTGAGCCAGGACAGCATTTTTTATGTTTCCGAATGCCTGATGGATGCCAAACAGTAGAGCTTCTGTTCAGATTAGAATTAACTTATGAGATGAAGAGAAAGCTCTTCATAGAATTAAATATGATATACATTATGTAGGCCAATGTGCCAGCAAAGGAGATTTTTTTGAAAGTTCTGAAATTCATGGAGTGGAGGTATGGCTCAGTGGTAGAGTATGTGCTATCAGTCCAGTCCCAGCCCCACCCCCCAAAAAAGAAACACAAACTGAATCGAGAGAGGGCAAATGTAAAGTCAGTGCTTTTTAAAAAGTTTAACAAACAGGAAATCATAGTGGTGACATTGCGAGTGGTGAAATACACCTACAATCGCAAGCACTCGGAGAGGCTGAGGCAGGAGGATCGCAAGTCCAAGCCCTGCATGGGCAACTTATGGAGACCCCATTACAAAATACAAAAGGGCTGAGGATGTAGCTCCCTGCTGAGGCTCTGGGTTCAGTCCTAAGTAATGAAAAAAAAAAAAAAAAAAAACCATCCATAATCAATGTTGTTATTTATGACAGCAGTAATATTTAAAACATAAAATTCCTGTAAACTTTTATATTTTTTCTCTTTCAGGCTAATCTGTGTTTTGTGGATATTGACAACCATTTTATTGAGTTGCCTGAAGAATTTCCACAGTTCCCCAGTAAAGTGGATTTTATCCAGGAGCTCTCCGAGGTCCTCGTCCAGTTTGAGATCCCTCCCGAGGGCAGCCTGCGTTGCAGCGAGAGCGCCACCAAGCTCAAGAACCTGGTTCTCGAGGATCTGGTCAGTGACAAAAAGAACGGCAACGTCTCCGCCAACAGCATCAGCATGTATGAGCTCCTGAGAGGCAACGAGACCATCGCACGCCTGCAGGCCCTCGCCAAGCGCACCGGCGTGACTGTGGAGAAAGTGGACCTTTCCCCCTCCCTGGGTGAGAAGGACAAGGACCTGAAGCTGCAGTGCGAAGAGGCAGACCTCAGGGACTACCAGCTCAACGTGCAGCTCCGGGAGGTCTTCGCGAACCGCTTCACACAGATGTTCGCAGATTACGAGGCCTTTGTGATTCAGACCGCCCAGGACATGGAGTCCTGGCTCACCAACCGGGAACAGATGCAGAACTTTGACAAAGTAAAAAGAATCCATTGTCCTTTCCGTGGTTGAGTGGGCTCTATTACAGTTCTGTTAACTTTTACTGTTATTTTATGAGACAGGGTGTCACCGTGTAGTCCAGACTGGCCTTGAACTTACTGTGTATCCCAGGCTGGCCTCAGACTCGCAGCAGTCCTCTCACCTCAGCCTCCCAAGTACTGGGACCACAGGCCTGTGCCTCTGTCTGGCAGTTTGACTTTTATTAAACACATACCCTTTAATTACTCTCCTCATCCAATCAGTCAGTTTTCTGGGTGGCACGTGCCTATGAATCTCAGCATCCTGGGAGGCTTAGACAAGAGGATTACAAATCTGACCCCACACTAGGCAGATGAGGGACTTCCCAAAACCCTGATGCAGAATTTAAAGAAGGGCGGGCAAACAGCTCGGTGCAGAGGCCCTTAAACTGGACAGTAACTTAACCCCAAAGTCAGTCAACCAGTCCGTGACTAGTTATTGTGTGCTGTTATCTATGACCTCATTTTTACATTTCCCAAACTTTGACAGTGTTTTTCAAGTCTGTTAATACTATCTGACATTATAAGGATGTATTATTTTAATTTAATGAGTAAGTCAAGTCAGGTGAAACATATTCTTTTTGTGAGAAATCCTTTTTTTTTTTTTTTTTTTTGCCATACTGGGGATTGACCTCGGATTGTGCTTCCCAGGTAGGAGTGGTACCACTTGAGCTAATTCCTGGTCCTCTTAATTGTTTTTTTAATGCAGTACTGGGAATTGAACTCAGGACCTTGTGCTTGCCCGGCATGGCACCACTGAACCACATCCCCAGCCCCGTGCTTGTTTCTTTACATATGTAGTGTTTTTTTTTAGGGTTTTTTCGAGACAGGGTTTCACTTTGCAGTTCAGGCTGGCCCTGAGCTCAGCCTCGAACTCATCACAATCCTCCTGCCTCTGCCTCCCGAGTGCTGGGATTACAGGCGTGAGCCACCACGCCCGGCACTGTGGCATGTGGTACTGGTTGCTGCTGGGCATGAGTCTCCACACCCAGTATTGTATGTGGTTACCAGGGATTGAACCCAGGTCCTTGCACTTGTAAGACAGGTGCCAGAACCACTGAGCCAACTCCCCGGCCCTACATATTTAGTTTTTATCCTGTATTGAAGTCATTCCCTTGTCCATGTAAAAATAATAGTTCAGTTTCAGAAACCAAATTTCTGTTACATTTTTGGATCGGTAGAGAGAAAGAATGAATAAGTTAGATTTTATAATTGTTGATCTAAGACTCTGTCAGAGAGTCTGGAAGCAGCAGCCAGGAAATGACACCAGCTTTCGATCGTCCTGCAGAACTTCTCTCCTTCAAGGGGCACCGCATTCCTCTGCCAGACTCTTCCCGCGTCCCCGTGGGTCGGCTCGGTTTGGTTTGTCTCTTCCAGCTAGGGCCGTGCCCTGCTCCTTGAGGTCCAGGCACCGTGCAGTCCCCGCCTGTAACTGCTGAGCACAGCAGGCTGCTGGAGGGAACCGTAGCTTCTGCTACGTGGCCTCTTCGTGTCTCCAGGCTTCCAAAGGGGCTGCACCCCTCCAGGCTGATGCCAGTCTTGGGGTACGGTATGCACGAGGCTCCTCGGTAAAGGCAGATAGTTGAAAGTGAGCTGTCTGATTCCAGTATATTTTTTCTGGTCGAGGATGCTGTGCTGTGTACACAGACCTTCCTCGTGCGCTTCATGTTCAATTAAACTTCTTTAATATTAAACACATCCAGATGAATTTCTACTCTTAGTCCCTTTCTCATCTCTCTTAACTTTCTCTCTCACTTTTTTCTCCGTAGGGAACTAATCTGTACGTTCATTATTTGCCCTTGGGGAAATTCAAATTCTTACTTCAATTGAGTCCTAGTAATTTCTTCCTTTTTAATCTTTATGTGGCTTCAAACTAGAAGTGGAATTTTATGACCCCCAAAGAAATGAAAGTTTTATATTGGGTACTCTGCAAAAGGCTTGTAATCATCTCATCTTTTGCTAGGGAAATACATAGGACATACTAATCCTGTAAGCTGGGTTTTTGTTGATTTTAAATGGTGTAGTTCCAGAGGGTCTGAACATCAAAAGCTAGATTTGGCTGTTTGCCTCATGTTCCTAAGGTTATTTATTTGCTCTCCACAGTTAGAGTGGTGTTTATAAATCAGATGACTTTTGAGGAAATGAGCGGATTTCTAGAGATTACTGTGCCTCTTTCTCTGGTAGTTTGGATTTATGTAAATTTCCCTGAAGTATGGAGGCGCTTAACTTGAATAAGTGGATTTTTGTGAGGAAGCTCTTCAAAGCCCTCTGAAATTTCATGAAGAAAAATAAATATACTAGGAGGAAGCTGATGAATACATTATTAAGAAAAGTGACCTTGGGCTGGGAATTTAGCTCACTGGCACCGCACCTTCCTTGCAGACACGAGGTCCTGAGTTTGATCCCCAGTACTGAAAAAAAAGTATATGTTAAGAAAAGTAATCTTGGTCTGAGGATTTAACCCAGCGGTTCTGGCATCTGCATTGCAAGCACAAGGCCCCGAATTCGATCCCTAGTAACTACATACCATAATACCAGTTGTGGAGACTCACTCCAGCAGCAACCAGCACCACATACCACAGTGCCGGGCGTGGTGGCTCAGGCCTGTCATCCCAGCACTCGGGAGGCAGAGGCAGGAGGATTGCTGAGTTCAAGGCTAATTTGGGCTATATAGTGAGCTCAGGGCCATCCTGAACTACAAAGCAAGACCCTGTCTCAAAGAAAAAAAAAAAAAAGGAAAAATAATCCTATGTCAGAAATTATCCTTCTTGCCTCTTTCACACCACATCTACTCAAACGAATGAAAAGGGAAACAGACCCAGTGAACGAAGTCGTGAGTCGCTTCCATGTTCCGTGGTCTGACGTGAGAACTCCTATGCATGTGGACCTGAAAAAAACAGGAAGGCAGGGGATTTAGCTCAAGTTTGGAAGTCCAAGGGCCCCCGTTCAACCCCTGGTACCGCAAAAAAAAGAAAAACAACAGGAAAAAGTGACCACTTTGGATCGGAATTGTCTTGTAACTTACTGAACTTACTCTGTATCCAGCAACCTGGAAACAGGAAGGTCCAGTTCATTGTACAGTTTTCTAAAGTCATTCTGCAGGTGATTTTTCAAGCAAGGAATTTTACAGTTCTTAAGCCCCCTACTGTTGTGTCAGCACAGATCTTGAAGTTTGCCATATTTGATCTTGAGTTAACAGAGAAGAGAACTGACATCTGAAAAAACGTCCACTGAAGAACTAAAGCATTTCACTCTTCGCCATAAAGTCTGTGTTGTCGTTTTGAGGAGGTTACTGCTGATGTGTCAGTCGCTGTTGTATCAGTTACTACACTGCCTCTTGGCTTAGGGGAACAGTGCGTAGGCAGGAATGGAGAGTAAAGAAGCCACTTACTGGGGGAGGGTCTGGATGTAATGTGAGCGGTGGCCCCCTGCCCACCTTCTTGCATTAGTGGAGCCCTCTGGTCTGCAGTGTCATCAGGTTCGGAATGTAAACTGGTTTGAGAGACAGCATCTGTGCTGAGGACCCAAGTAACCATCTGTAAATTTTAAAAAATGAAGATTCGCTGAGCGTGGTGGCTCATGCCTGTAATCCCGGCACTCAGGAGGCAGATGCAGGAGGATTATGAAATGTTCAGAGCCACCCTGGTCTGCGTAGTGAGTTCAGGGCCAGCCTGAACTACGAAGGGAGAACCGGTCTCAAAAAACTAAAAAGAAAGAAAGAAAGAAAGAAAGAAAGAAGATTTGATTTATAAGGATTTTTGAATTTCAAGTGTCAGTTTCCCATGTTGTTAAGTTTTAAAAAGAATAAGGGATAATTTTCTGGTTTAACCTGTAGTATTGATGTAGACTCTTTACAGTAATCATTTGCTAATTATCTCATTACAGGCTTCTTTCCTGTCTGACCAGCCTGAGCCTTACCTGCCGTTTCTTTCACGCTTCATTGAAACCCAGATGTTCGCCACCTTTATTGATAATAAGATTATGTCTCAGTGGGAAGAGAAAGACCCTTTGCTTCGGGTCTTTGATTCTCGCATTGAAAAGATAAGATTGTACAGTGTCAGGGCACCTACCCTGCGGACATCTATATATCAGAAGTGCAGCACTTTAAAAGAAGCAGGTACATTTGCTATACTTTTCAAAACTAAAATTCATGACATTTCTTCTCTGTTGTTTTGTTATCTTCAGTTTTAGTCTTTGTGGCTAGTTCTGGTACTATATCAAAAAGTACTCGTAGCTTTCCCCCGTGTCTGTGAGTCCCCACTCCTAGACGTCATACTCTTCCCTCACACAAAAGAGGAAAAAGCAATAATAAATTAAATAGAGCATAACTAGAGCGTTGCTATGATTTTTGTCTTTCTCTGTTGCCTTGGTAGGAAAAAGTTGATTTTTATCTTGCTACTGGTACTGCCCTTTTCCCTTTCCTCTCTTTTTCCACTATCCAAAAAAGTATTGATTTAAAAGATTTTAGCCAGGCATGGTGGCTCACACCTGTAATCCCAGCACTCAAGAGGCAGGAGGATTGCTGTGAGTTCAAGACTCCCTTGGGGCTACATAGTGAGCTCAGGGGCAGCCTGAACTACAAAGTGAGACCATCTCAAAAAAAAACCATCTGAGAGGCTGCTTAGTTTATATTACACAAATAGTATACTTATGAGCCAGGGATTTAGCTCAGTGGTTCCGGGGCCTGTCTTGCAAGCAAGTTCCTGGTTTCGATCCCCAGTAACCATACAAGAATGCCGGGTGTGGAGACTCACGCCCACCAGCAGTCAGAACCACACACCACAGTGCTGGGCCTGGTGGCTCAGGCCTGTAATACCAGCACTTGGGAGGCAGAGGCAGGAGGATTGCTATGCATTGGAGGCTGAGCTCAGGGCCAACCTGAACTACAAAGCGAGACCCAGTCTCAAAAAAAAAAAGAAATAGTATATTTGCTAAATTGGTTATCACTCATGATATAGCTTCCATTTGATGAAATTAAGTCACTGGATTCTTGCACTGAAGTGAGAAGAAATTCTTGCATTCAGAATTTGACATTGTTTTCCACAGGTCAAACCTGCGTGGCAGTATAACATGAGCCCTTAAGTAAATGACTGTTAAGAGACAGTACTTACTGTGTGCCCTTCGCCATAGCAAGCGCTGTAGGGCATTTTGCATTTGACCTTAGCAGTGGGATAGAAGCACACTTGCTTTTGAGTTGCTTCATTACTGTCCTTACCTTACTGTTAGAAATGATGGGTCCAGGGCTTGGCCTCTGGCTGCCTGTCGCTGCTCACCAGTGAAGCAGTGGTTCTAATCTATCCAGCTGATTCGAGCCACTGAAGCCTTCATCTGTTAGCTGTTCCTAAACCACTTTGCTGAAAAGAATCTTCCTTGTATTTCTTCCCTTTCAGCTGTAGGTTCTGTGTGAGATTAACGCTTCTGCTGGAGGGCAGGGGCCCGCACTGCAGCGCTCTCCTGCTCTGCCTCTGGTGCATGCTCCCCTCTGCAAGATCACTCTTAGAGATGGTGATGCTTCAGCGTAGTTAAAGAAAGAAATATTAAATAGCGTCTTCCAGAGAACCGTGTAGGTCTCGGAGACCTTGCTCACTGTACTCCTGTGTATAGGCTAGACCCTCGGAAGCCCCTTCAGGAAGTGACAGTTTCCTGTGTGCTTCTAGAAATTGAGTGGGTAGAAAAAATGAAATTTTTGTTCAGGTTGAGAGAATGCTGTGACTTCCAGCGCTTTAACAGCCTTGGGAGTAATAGAATGCCTTGTGGGCCAGTTTCATCCCTTCCTTCCCGAGAGATGTCAAAAATGGAATTAACTACCAGTATTTAATTCGTGTGCTTCTATTAAGGGATGTCTTCCCAGTTAAAACAATTTCTTGCCATGCATGACGGTGCAGGTCTGTCATCCAGCACGCGGAGGCTGAGGCAGGAGCATCGCTGTGACTTTGAGGCTAGCCCGAACTATATATAATGAGACTCTGCCTCAAAAAAACCCAAACAAATGAAAGAACTTCTTTCAGCTGCTCACAGACTTTAGTACTCCTACTGTCATCACAACATTTAAAGAAAACCCCTTTGAAAATACACCATTGTAGACTTGGCATGTAAAAACAGCAAGATTGAACCTCCCGGGAAGCTAAGCTGTCACTCTTTCTAGAGGTGAAAGGAAATAGCTTGCTGTGGCTGTGGCTGTGGCTTCTGCTTATAGGTGATGCGGTTGTTGCTTTTACCAGGTGAGATCGCCCTCATCCTAGAGACTGGGACATTGTGGATGCTGTTAGGGTTTTACCGGGCAGTAGTTTCGTGTGCGTGAGAGCTGTTGGTGTTGTTTTGTCTCTAATCGGAAAGGATTTTGATTCGCAGGGGAGCTGTTTAGGCACAGGCTATCTGCTCCTGATATTGTGGCACCAAAGCCTCGTGATTTCTGTGCAGAAAGACAAGCAATGGACAGTAATGTGGTTTTCTTTCTCTTACCAATCACAAGTCAGTTTCGGTACAAACCCTTCCAACTCTAACAGCAGACCCCTGACCTCCCGGAGTAGGCACTTGCTAATTCCCTAATGTTCGTTATTCACTGGCAATGCTGTCACTGAAAGAAATGTTGCATTATGCCCCCTGTAACAGTTTTAAATTCAAGCTCTAGAATAATTTATCATGAGTAATGATTTTTGTTTGGAAAGTTTTATAACTTTGCAAGCAAAGGAGAACAACTCGATATGTTGAATGGATTTCTGTCTTTTTCCAGTGGATGTAATCCCAGTATTTGGGAGGTTGAGGCAGGAGGATTGCAAGTTCCAGCACAGCCTGGGCTACATAATAAGTTGGAGATCAGCCTGAGCTGCGTGGCAAGACCCTGTTCAAGGAAACCGTGTACACATAGACCTGTGCACACACCCAGCAGAAAACCTGAAGCCCCTTTTCACTATTTCCCTCTGTGAGAACAAGCTTTTCTTGGCAGAGATGGAATTTTGTAGCACTTCATGGAACATACAACTAATAGAGGTCTCTGGATATTCCATCCCTTGGATCTCTCATCATAATGTCCAAACCATCCATTCATTAATGTTTTATAAATATTAGGATTTATAGAGAGTATAGAAAGGGTATGAGAGATCACAGGACATGGCTGGAAATTGAATTTCACTTTGCACTGAAACACAGCATTCTTTTGCGTGGAATCAAACATACAAGCCATGTTTTAATAGAAGTTACATATTAGAAATAGAACAAAATTCAAGAAAGTTTTAGATGATCTCATGTAGATTGTGAGGACAATCTGGGGAAGCTTATAATCCATTACCTAATGCTTGATGTTAAGTCACCAACACAGTGACCCCTTCTGTCCAACGTGCCTTAGTACCTGGTGGACGTGGACAGCTGGCCTGGGGAGCTGTTCTGTGAGCTGACACAGATGGCATTCAGTGGGGGTCTGGGAAGAGTCAGGAGTCTGACAGGCAGATTCCTTCCCCGGAAAGCCTTAGAATATATTTGGGAAATAACTAGCAAGACTTAGACTTCTGGCAGCAAGAAGTGACAGATATGCTCTTGACAGCTGACAAGGCTGCCCTCCCCAGAGTGAGTAGGCGAGCCGGTCCCGGTGCGCTCTGCCCACCTCACGCCAGTAGTTCGCCACTTGCTGTCCCTTGCTAACCCATCAGCACGGCACTGGGGACCCAGTTTTGCTCCTCTGATGTTGTACTTTATCCTTAAAATTTTGTTGATTAAAATAAGATGAGGTTTATTTTATTTTAGCAAGGCAGCATCACTGTATTTGGTCTTAGAGATCTTCCAACACCACTAAATTCATGTGTTTTAAAACAAGTGCTGAATAATTCCTGTCTTTTTACTTTGACCTGTTCATTCTTCAGAAGGCCAATTTCTTATCCTCTGGACGTTTTCTGAATGCTGCTTATTAACCTCTCTGCTACCCTCATAGTCTAATAAGCACTGCTAACAACTCCTACAGATGGGAATGTGGTTGTGGCTGAAAGTGAGGGGCAAGACTTCGTGGCTTCCTTTTACAGGCGGGAGGTGGGAGTGTTTAAGAATGTTTGCTTCTTCCTTCTCTTCACATTGTCTTTCAACTCAAGAAAATATGTTATGCCTGGCATGGTGGCTCACGCGTGTAATTCCAGCATTCAGGAGGCAGAGGCAGGAGGATTGCTGTGAGTTCAAAGCTAACTTGGGCTACATAGTGAGCTCAGGGCCAGCCTGAACTACAAAGCAAGACCCTGTCTCAAAAAAACAAAAAATTAATTTGCCATCAGTTTTCTTTCTTTTTTTTTTTTTTAGGTTTTTTGAGACAGGGTCTCGCTTTGTGGTTCAGGCTGGCCCTCAGCTCAGCCTCAAACTCACATCACAATCCTCCTGCCTCTGCCTCCCGAGTGCTGGGATTACAGGCGTGAGCCACCACGCCCGGCACTGTGGTATGTGGTACTGGTTGCTGCTGGGTTGAGTCTCCACACCCAGTATTGT
>PVIR01022979.1:0-27540 GCA_004026965.1 Petromus typicus | reverse complement strand
TGGATCTGATCATTCTGCTCTGTGCTGGGCCAAGCTGCTATCAAATTTCTATTCCTAGACTATTGTTAGAACATCATAACCAGTCTCCACAAGTCTCTGCATTCAGTGAGTCTGTTCTCTTAAGCACATTCTCAGCAGCCAAGATGATTACTTTGGAATTTCAAATACATCTCATCTGTCTTTTGATTTAAAAAAAAAAAATCTTCAGAGATTTATTCTGGATTTAAAGCCATATTCCTCACTTTTCTATAATTATCACCAATTCTTCAAGCTCTACAAAGCTATTTTTTTCTCAACTTCATTTTGGATCTGATCACCAATTTTTTTTTTGATCACCAATTTTCAATATAAATATATGTAAATATTATAGCATAAAGCAGTTAACTATATATTTACAATAAAATTTCAGTAATTTCTCTCTTTTAGCATCAAGTAGCTTGAACTCTTTGTTACCAGAACATAGATTATTTGCTACTTGTTAAGAGATTTAGAAGACAGGGAAATTTTCAAGTAAACTGCAAAAAACATCAAATAAAATATTTAAGTGATGTTTTACATTGAAAATCTATGATTAATGTAACTGCTGAAACATAGTCTCAATTTAGATGAGAATTTCCACCCTCCTAGAAGACTAGGTATTATTTGAAATCCTCTGAATTTATTGTTTTTCACAATATTCTCTTAATTATTTTTTATTTTGCTATGAAAATAAATGCACAGCTTCTTGACTTCTCCGGCAGTCTTTACCTTTGATATTTGCTTAGTTTTATTGCTTCTCTGTACATGATGAAAGTTTATTAATCTATCAGGACTCACCTATAGTAGTGAGGTCATCTCTCTTAATATTAATCATTTTTTGTAAAACTTCAGGTCTCTTGGATATTTTTTTTTTCCTTTTTAGGTAGTTTTACACACAATTTCCAATTAGTTAATGATATAATAGAAAGTTACAAAGAAGTGTTTGGAATTTGATTTCAAGACTTTTGTATTTAAATCTTTCAGATATAGATCAGGCTATATTATTTTAATGTCTTTGTAACAGTTAAAATATCAAGAGATTTCACATGAACTGAAAGCCTTTAATCTTTCCTGAAAGAGCTGAAGATCCAATATCATCAATATGCCATTCCGCCGTCACCAAAATCAGGAAACTGACTTGTTTTTTATCTTGAAGTATGATGTTTGCTTTCCTTTTCTCATATTGCTTACTCTTCCCTATGATTTTCCTGATGTCAGATCCATATAAGAATTATTTTTCATGGCACATACACTATTCCTTTTTTATGAGAAGGAATTGTCCTGTGATCAGAAAAGAAATAAAATATGAACTCAGTGACTTGTATAGTTGAATGACTGTCCTTTCTTCTTTCTTTGCCTACTTGCCTGGCCCATGACAGTGTTTACATCAGTAGTACCGAGGTAGAGAAGAGACAGTACAGACAGACCTGGACTGGTCTTACAGCCTGCTCTGCTCATCCCATGAAAGGTGCTGCCACACATACTCACACTATCTTTTCTATTGATAGTGAAGGGAAATGATGTCTTTTTCTTCCTTTGCGGTTCAATAATTTAGTGTTTTTACTTTTTGATCTATAGTATGAGCATTCATACTATAGAATATCCTATTCAAGGATATTTGGGAAATATTAGAAAAATATATGTGATTATTGGTATACAGTTTAGTGGATTTAAACTTAAAATCTACAATTTTTTGTTTATCTGTTTATTTTATGGCCGTACCAGGGATTGAACTCTGGCCTTTATGTTTCCAAGGTAGGCATAGTACCACTGGAGCTAAACCCCTAACCCTTACATATTTATTATCATTTAAAGAGCATTTAAAAATACAATATGAAGTACAAATATATCTGCTTGAATATTTTATTTCTGTGAATTAAATGAGTATCTGCAATACATTATTTTTGGCAAAATACCTATAACAAACAGAAACCTTTGTTTTATTCTTGTTATTTTGTTTTATAGTATACAAACTGAATCAAAATTTTAAAAAGTTTTAGTCTTAAAATAGCTAAAAAATTCTCATGTTTGTTTAAATTCCATAATACACAGGCATTTAAAAATCTATATTGAATCTAAATGAAAGTATGATTATAAAATTTTTCACAATAATGTGTTTGTTAGCCCATTATATTTTTGGTGTTAATTTGAATTTAAGTATGTTCCTGAGGTTACATACACTGTATCTTAAACTGTACCATAATGGCTATTTTGATGTCCTGAATTATTACAAAATGTCTACGCTTCATGGTCATTTTTCTTTTAAAGAACCAATTAGATATCACATAATGTCACAACCAATGAACAAGGTGTATGAAGACACATTTTCATGAACCTGACATTTTAGTGGAACACACTCAGTACTAGCATTCATGATAGCTTTGATCATCCCTCCTAAACAGAATCAAGAAAGCTTTCAACAATTCTCAGAGTGGCAAAAACAATGTAATGTCTGCTTATTGAGGAGGAAGATTTTGGGGAAGATTAATGGCAAGTCATATTTTACTGTAATAGAAGAAAGAAGATAATGATTATTCTGTAGTGTTTAATTATCATGCTTGTAAATTTTGGGCTTCTCCTCATGTAAAATTTTTGAAATGTAATCCTGTACAATAATCCTGTGGTCTTCAGTTAGTCACATTACATCAGAATAAAATGTATGGTTATAATGCTAGCTTCACTGAAAATAAAGTCAATGAACTAGGCATGGTGATTCATGCCAGTAATCCTAACACTCATGAGGCAGAGGCAGGAGGATTGCTGAGTTTGAGGCTACCTGGTCTACATAGTGAGTTCAGGATCAGCCTGAACTGCAAAGAGAGACCATGTCTCAAAAAAAATTTTTTTTTAAATAGTCAATGAATTTGTGTTATTCAATAATTATGGAAAAGTAATCTGACAACAGCATGTACTTATAACACTGTCGATGTTATTCTGTGATATCAGAGGTCAAAGAGAAAGTAAGCGCTTGGCGGGAGAACACTCATCAAATCCCATGATGCCCGCAATTCACAGGAATGTAAGGTGGACCCGCCATTTTGTGGTAGTTGACAGCATTGATTAGTGGGTATTTTAGTGCAGAGGAAATATCTCGAATAAGCATTTAGTAGTTATTTCATTGACATTCCCTTAGCATTTACCAAAAACAAACCTTGTTCAAGATCCTAAGCCAAAAATCAGGGGAAAACTTCCATTGTAGAGCTGTGAAAAACAGTAAATATGGAAACATGTACATACCAGTCGTAAGTTCTTTGATGATAAAGGAGCAAGAAACTAGGAGTTGTTAGCTTTTTGGGAGAATATATTTTATACAGAGTACAAGAATAAAGTTAAGGGTCCAAGGATGTAGTTCAGTGGCACCATGCCTTGCATCAAGCTTAAGGTCCTGAGCTCAACTACTGGTACCAGAAAAAAAGAAAAAAATGAATAAAATAGGATGTAAGCATAGCTGTACACCTATCATACTCAGTGCATGCTTTTGAATCCTCAGATCCTGTGAAATCTATTCAATTTATCTACATGAGTTTTGCTATTTTTATATTTTGTTATTTTTTCCACAAAAACATGATATTTATATAACAGAATAGTTCTATGTACTTGAATTTTTGAATGTTTTATTAATAAGCTACAATCAACAATGTTGTAAAAATGTACTGGAAATTTATCAATGATGTAAAGGCAACAAGATAAAACCATAAGAACACTAGCTCATGATGATGTTATTAAATATATTCTCACTCTCATTACAAGTTGAATAAGGAGCATTCATGGTTAAATAAATGCTCATATTATAACACTAATGCTACAGAAGAGTGTACTCTCAGGAGCAATCCTATTGCACAATTGGGACTGTGATTGGGCTGAGATTGCCTGCCTTCAGATGAGCTATTACCTAGCTGGACCTGAAGATATGTTGTCACCCCTCATAACAACAAAGACTCCAGCAGCCCCACATGTTGTATTGCTCTGGAGAAGTACCCAGAGATCTTTATCTACATAATTCCTCAAGAACTATTGTTGATATCTGCCCTGTTCCAGGACTTTTGAGTCCTGTGTTACTCAAGATGTATATAAAAAAGAGGTGGCAAGCTTGAGAATTGATATTTTTGCTACGCAGAGTAGCGTGGAGCAGGCCCAAACTCAACTTCTTCTTTAAGTCTCATTTCTATTTATGAATTAACTTGCCTTTTGGTGTCTGGGTCACAGGAGATGAGAATTTAACTGTACATCTTCTAGTAATGTCCCCTTCCCTTGTTTCTTATACCATACCATATAAAATATGAGATAATTATCTTAAACTAACTGCAATTCACAAAAATCCCTTACTATCACATGTGTTCTTTGCATGACACATGGGCTGGAACGACACAGTACAATCAGTTGGTTTTCTTTGAAATGCAGTTTGTCAGGAGGTCTTGGGTACCTAGGATACTGAAGTTATGCACCACACAGGAAAAACTTCCATCTCAAAAAGCAGTGGACAGCTTGGGCCGGGGAGTTAGCTCAGTGGTTCCGGCGCCTGTCTCGCAAGCGCAAGGACCCGGGTTCGATTCCCCGGTAACCACATAACAATACTGGGTGTGGAGACCCACACCCAGCAGCAACCAGTACCACATACCACAGTGCTGGGCGTGGTGGCTCACGCCTGTAATCCCAGCACTCGAGAGGCAGAGGGAGGAGGATTGTGATGTGAGTTTGAGGCTGAGCTCAGGGCCAGCCTGAACCACAAAGTGAGACCCTGTCTCAAAAAACCTAAAAAAAAAAAAAAAAAAAGCAGTGGACAGCTGCACTGACTCTTTCTAAATGTTTTCACAAATTTCTGTTTCCAAAACAAATAGAAGCCCACTGTGTTCTCTAAATTTAATTAGCACATTGCTCATTAATTTGGATTCCTCATAATCTATCAAGTTCCCACTATGAAAGCTTTCGGGAAAAGTAAAAATTGCAATTACTAGCCATTTCCTATTCCCCTGAGGTTAACATATGGCATTTCATACAGCCGACTGTTGTAACTGTGCTCAGGAAATTGTTGACTAATGTTGACCAATCATTAAATAGCAATGTTAGAAATACATGCATAAATGCTAGAACTTGAATATACTTACAAACATATAACTACATAAGCTCAAATTTATTTTTATCTAGATCATGTACTTTTATATTTGTATATCAAATAAGCAGTAGGAGGAAGGGCTTGAGAAGAATCATTCTACATTAATCCATTTATCTATCAACCATGATGAAAGCAGAATTACCCACAAAGTCTAATTAGGTCGATTGATCCAACCTTGTGTAATAAAATGACTTATTAATTCTAGATAACAGTCACATCATGATCAGAGCCAGGGTCCTGAACAATGGGTAAATCCTAGTTCTTCTGCCCATGACATATATGGCCATTGCCTAGTTACTTATATCTCTTGAACACCGAGTCTTCTTCTGTGAAATGTGAACGTTGACAGTGTTTGCTTTGCTACGTTGCTGAGGCGATTAAACAAACACATCGTTATGGGCTTTGCTTGGCTCCTTCTATGAACTGGATAATTTTTATCTACTCATGTTCATATCCACCGACCTGGAAGCAACTGTACTGAGAACAAGCAGGGTGGACGATCCAAATACCTTGTCTCACAAACTTCATTTGTTTCACGATTTTGGAAAACATGGCCATGTTTGTACTTGTGCGAGGAAGATGGCCAAGTGTTTGTCATTTGATGAAGAGTATGCAAATAAAATCTAAATCTTCCCAGTTCTGTTTGTACAACCATTTTTTGGTAAGCAAATGCTTCCAAGAGCAAAACTGTTACTGCATCAAATAATGAAAAAGGCTACTTCATATTTAATAACTCAAATAACTGTAGCAATCAAGAATATACTTGTTAGAAAGAAAGAACAACCAAGCTTAAAGACATAGAACTGCTTATCTATCATTGTAATTCAGTTGCTCTGCTGTTAAGAAGTCTAAATGTAATGGCACAATGCTATCATCAGACAACATGGTGTGAGCTCAGGTGGCTTCAACTCCAAGGAAGTACCTGCCTCAGAAGTGTTGAAGGAAGAGAATATATGGGGAGCAGGATCCTTCTGCTCCTTTCTTTTTCAACAAGAAGTCACTACATTTCTTACCAACTCCCATTAAAATTTTGCCCATGATTCATGGATGTGGTTTGTCTCATATGGCAGTTCTCAGTGACAAAACATATTAAAATAGCAAGTTGAGACTTTGGTGTCCCTGACAAATTCAAGATTATATTAACAAGGAAGAAGGTAGAAGTAGATGTTGGACAACTTATTCCATATTTTAGTGTCCACCATACTAGTCATCAAGGGAAACATTATGATTCATGGAGACTTCCACATACTCATTTTATTGTTTGCTACTTATTGTTTTAATATTGAATTGTCTATGGGAGAATGGTACTCCAAACTTTCCTTTGTTCCCCTTCTCTGAAGTACTAATGCAGTGCTGGATGTGAGGAGATTTTATTTTGTACTAGAAATGTTTTTATGAGCTTTCATTTTGTTTTTCTTGAAAGCAGAAAGTAGACAAAAGCTCCACTAGAGATAACTTGCTCCCAATCATTCAATTCAGCCATTTCACTCCAGCTACATACTGGCTGTCCGTGACTTACCAGAGCATGCCTTGTCCTGCTTGACCTCAAGTTGTTCATGCTTTTGCCTCTGTGTGAGGAATTTCTGTGAGCCAAGACTAGTTGGCACACTGAACCTTTAAACTGTCTCCCCCAACCTGTGTAGGGAAAAATGTGACCTTTGGTATGTTTTCTTAGGAGTGATTGTGCAGAGCTCCGAGTAAACATAATTTCCTTGTCACAGTCACAAGACATCTCTGGCATACCTGGGATTCTTATGTTACTGAATCTTGCAAAAGAGGGTTCATAAACAGGCTATGGTTTAAGGCTATCAGGAAGTACTGCATAACTTGTTCCAGGAACTGCTCAAGGTTACATCTAACTTGCCCATCTTCGTATTCTTTACATTGCTACTTTTGTATCCACTGTATAATAAAAAGTGTTGTTGGAAGCTGGTTCCGACTCAGTCCTCTGGGGCTGTTCCCTCTGCTGTTTCTCTTGAACTCATCCCTGAGTGCCTCAATTCCTTCTAAACCTGAATTTACACCAACAAGCCTGCTTCCTTTTCTAGGTCTTGTCAGATATTCCTTCCTCCAAGGCATCTTCTCCATCAGATACAGTCTCTGAGAATCCCTCACTCTTTTTTTAAACTTTGTTTCCTTAAAATTGTTTTTTCTTCTGTGAAATTGTCTTAATTATGTACATACTAGTTTATACTCTCACTCTTTCATATTTATTCTAAGTCCTTCAAGGTACTTAGCTGATTTGTTATTGAAATTTCTGAATCTAAAGTAGGACTGAAAGCAAAGTCATTTAGCATAGATGTGTGAAATAAATGGAGACATTTTTTTCTCATTTCCTTTACCCTCCTCCTTTCTCCCCTCTCGTTTCTTCTCCCTCTCACTCCTCATTTTTTCTGCTGTCACACTCCTCTCCCTGATCTCCTCTCCTGCCCTTCCTCTCTACTACTCTTCTCTCTCACCTATTTCTCAGAAAAAAACAACAAAAACAAACAAAAAACCAACACAGAATTCTTGGTCAGCATGTGATTAGAATGTGACAAGTTATATATTTATTAAACTTGTAAATGTTTGATTCCATCAACGTGAATGAATTCATCAAGCTGAAGCAGAGAATCCCTCCTGACCCCGATCATCTTCTGGGATTGTGACACTCAGAAGGTGCTAATTTACATCATCTTCTGGCTGGAAAAAGTCTTCATTGAGAGATATTTTCAATAGGAAATCTACTTGTGATCAAATCAAGCTGCTTGATACCATCAGACTTTTCTTCACCAGTGTTTCCTGAGATTTTAAATAATAGGTTAAAAGGTAAATTTCCTAATGAAAGTAGCAAAACACTTCAACATATTGCTAATTCCAGGTGGTATAGAGGTGATATTTAAGTACAAAAAATGCTTATCATCAAATGATCCTGAGGGAATGACACTAGAATAAGTGCTACAGGATTTATACCTCCACGAGTAGATTCCTATTCTAAAGGCAAAAGTCCAGAACACGGATGACACCATACACTCATCAGACTATGGAGCGCTCATCTGTTGCAAATGGGACCACAGCCCAGTGCATCTTCTGCAAAGGGAGTTTGACATATTTTGACAAATCTTAAGATTATTCACTGTATCATCCAGAGATCACGCTTTAAGCTATTTACCCAAATGAGATGAAAACTTTCATCCATATAAAAACCTAGACATCTATTTGCAGCCAATGTAATTCTAATCATCAAAACCTGGAAACGATCAAGATGACCTGCAATAATTGAATGTGTTAAGAAATGATGGTATATGCGTGAAGTGGAATGTTATGCTTTGAAAGAGAGACACGAGCTGTCAAACCATGAAGCCACAAAGGAACCTTGTATACAGATGACTCAATGAACGGAGACAGTAGGGAAGGTCTATGGTGTATAATTCCGTGCTGTGGGAAGAGCCTGGTAACCTCCCTGGAACAGCCCAAAGGAATCATCCTTGCCCTGTCCTGTGCGACCCCAAGAGTTACTTCCTCACCTTCTTTAACCAGGGTCAAGAAAATTATTTTCTTTCAAGCAATCAAATATTTTCCTATAGAGAAAAGCAGTAATGAACATCCAAAAGCCTTCAGAATATATTTAATTCAGGCCCATGATATTCAGTGTTTTCCCAGGTTCTGTCTTTTATGACTTTTATGATTTTCAACCAGAAACAATGTGTATCTTTTTAGAGATGATATACTTTGGGAAACTTTAATGACACAAAATAGTTACAATACTAACTGACCACGTGAAACTAAAAGTATTTAGTTTTCTTTTCCAAGAAAAGTAAAACAAAGAAGTTACATAAATTAAACACCCTTTTAGATTAATTATAAATTCAAAAATATCATGTGTATATGCATGAAAGGGACATTGTTCTATTAAATGTTTGAGAAAGAAAATAAATTCCAGTCCTGGAAAAGCACTGACATTAATATAATTTAATATCTTTCAAGACTTTCATATATAATGCAGCAATTGAGTTCATGTTATTTCACATAACATGTTTAATAATTCCTTAGAATTTTTTGTCATTATCTAGGTTCACTGAGAGTTGAATACTGAACCACCTTAAGTAAAAATTTTAAATTATTTAATATCAATTAGAAGTAGCAAATTTTGCAGCTTTCTCTGTAGGGATGTTAATGTCATTGCATCACTATTGGTGGTGGAGTAGGTCTCAAAATAACTTTATTTCCTGTTATTTACTTTTCCTAACAATATATACAGGGTAGCAAAGGTTAGGGATCATGAAGATGCCCACATCATTTACAAAGCCTGCCGGATTCATCGATTGCTCGTCTCCCGATTCACACTTCCCAGGAGCTGAAAGGTTATCTTACCATTGATGAAAGTCTTGTAAGTGGCCAGGCAATAGACGATATTGACAAAATGTCTAAAGGTGAAAAATGCAATTGCAATTCATTGTGAAATTCTAATTGGGCATCAGTTTGATACTTCACAGTTGAGAGTGAGCTTCATTTGTGTTTTGCTGCACACAAGCCAGTATTTTAAAGCCCGCTGAGTACCAGAGGAAAATACAGCAATAGAGCCTCAGTCTCTTCCCAGGCATCCTCAAGGCACAACTGAGAGAGCAAAGGTCCTTATCAAGTACTCCTTATCTAACAAAAACTTAACTTTCCTCTAGACGACATGCATTGTTCAGATTTCTGCTATGGAGTAAAACAAAAATTTCTGCCTATGTGCTACCTTCTACTCATCCTTGAGGAGACATGACCTCAACTACTGAACCTAGAAAGTAACTTTTGGAGTTGGGGCTGCAGCGGCCTTTTATTTTTTAATTTTTTTTTTAATTTTAATTTTAATTTTTTTAATTTTTTAAGACAAGGTCTGGCTTTGTGGTTCAGGCTGGCCCTGAGCTCAGCCTCAAACTTACATCTCAGCAATCCTCCTGCCTCTGCCTCCCGAGTGCTGGGATTACAGGTGTGAGCCACCACGTCCGGCACTGTGGTATGTGGGGCTGATTGCTGCTGGGCATGAGTCTCTATGCCCCGTATGGTGTGGATACCGGGGATCGAACCCTGTGTCTTGCGCTTGCAAGACAGGCGCCGGAACCACTGAGCTAACTCCCCAGCCCTGCAGCGGCCTTTTAGATGGAAACATCTGATACTGGAAAATTCAAGTGAGCTGCACGTACTGTACCCCGGGATCCCCTTCCCAGCCGGGCTGTGATCTTTCATGACTGCTGTTTCCAATCGCGGCTTCCCCTCAGAGGGGGAAGGCCAGAGGGGCCCTAAAATATTATTTTTGAGCTCTGTCTTCATGTGTAAAGATGCTCTCGGAACCTCCTACAGTTCTGCTGCTTTGCGCAGCTGGTCATTGCTGCCTTCTGTTCCTCAATGGTTCATCTTCTACGTGCACCACGGCTTTGACCTCGGACATGGCTGACCTCCACTCTCCTGATAGCAAGGTGTTTCACACTGTGATGTCAATCTTTTTTAGCTCTTTCTGGAAGATGATTCTCACTCCCTCCAACAAGCCATCCTTAAGGACCCAACTGGCTTATGCATTTCACAATTGAAATGTTGAGCTCAGACATTTCACTTTCCTCAGTATCAGCCCTTGTTACACATTTCTTGCTTTTAAATCACCTTGTCCAATCCTCCTTCATAGTGAAATTTTTCATGACTAGTTCATTAGCTCCTTTAAAGTACCACTTTCTAATCAGGGTCCTGGTAACCATGCTAAGAGGAAGCATTAATAACATTTATCATTGTACAGAATGTGTTCATTGTGCAGATTTTGTAAATGATTTTGTCCAAAAATCTTCAAATATTTCTATTAGTGGCCATGGCCTTTGCTTTGATCTATATTCCTAGCTGTCTTATTTATTGGTTGATTGCTTAAGAGAACATATTGTTACGTTGCTAAGTTTCCCAGGCTGGGCTCAAACTTGTGATCCTCTCTCCTGATTTCCAGAATATTTGGTGTTATAGGTGTTCACCTTCAAGCCTAGCATTTTTGTTCTTCTAGACATGTAAATAGTGTGAAGCTTGGAAATTCCTTATCCTAATTCTACTGTGTTAAAGTACAAAGTGATAAAGGATAAATACATAATTTACTAATGCTGCAGACTTTTGAAAACATTTGCGTTTGTCTTTTTTAGTTTTTTTAAATTGAGACAGGGTCTTACTGTGTAGTTCAGGCTGTCCCTGAGCTCACTGTGTAGCCCACAGTAGCCTGGAACTCACAGCAATCCTCCTGCCTCTGAGTGCTAGGATTACAAGTGTGAGCCACCACACCCAGCCTGTTTTTGTCTTTTTATTTTTAACCTAGAATCTCTTTCAGAACATTATATATTTGAAATATGTTAATTTTATTAACATTTCTCACAACAATAAGTAAATACATGTCTATATACTAGGAAACAAAGTAGTTATTGTCTTTATTTTTTTCTTACTACTTAACTAAACTGATGTTCAAAACTGAACAAGATGTGCTTGAGGAAGTAGTAGGTTCGGGTCAGAGCAGATGACACCGCTGTACCACCACCCACATGTGAAGCTGGAAGCCATGAGGAATTTGCTAGACCTTTATTTAAAGGAAAAACTCATTTAGAAGAGCAGGAGAAAATCATATTAAAGAAAGACTTGGCCAGCCATACCTGCCCCAGTTGCAGTGTACCCTCAAGTTACAACTGGCCTGACATAAAAATGACTTGATTTAAATAGATTAATGGAAGAGTCATCTGTCTTTTGTTGTCTATAGCTTGTATCCAGGTGAATATCTGGATCTCAACGCCTTGACTTATTTATGACAGCTCTCAGGAATGAATCAAGTTCATAAGTCAAGGGCCCACTGTACTTTTTTGGTAATTTCCATGTGATAATTTTAGGAAAATTGGGAGCAGACAGGAAGAAGAGTTGGAACACAGATACCATACCACTGTGAAATACATCCACGTAAATAATGGGATATGTAAAATATTTTCAAAAAATAAAAATGCCAGAACTAGAAAAGTTCTAAGAAAAGAGAATACTGGAGCATGCACCATTCTAAAGTAATAATCTGTTTAACTAATGAGATGGGAAATTTTAAACCTCAGAGGAACTTGAATTAAATTGCTGTGTACAGAATCAAATCTAGGTTGACAGGATTCATATGAGATAAACTTCTTTGAAAATAGTTTTTTAAATTCTCAAGTCTCAGTAGAGAATCCTCAGAGAGAATAATGGGTCTGCTCGGTGGACCATCAATGCTCGTGGGCTATGGAGGCTCAATGAAAAGGAACAGATTTATTCCTCACTACAAATGCAGTCTGATGTTGCTACAGTGAGGAGGATTTTGAAGTTATAAAAACTTGATCCAAATCCAGGCAGCTGTGTACAATCTCCACCTGAACAGTGTTGTTCTTCTCTGAACTTTAATATTCTTTTGTCTAGTTTATAGTGTTTAACCCCTGATCTTTTTTATACTAAATCTCAACTCTACAGGCTATTTGTTTATTCATTCATGGTTCAGGTCCTGAGAAAGGGATAATATAATCTCTACACCAAGGAATAAGGAACAAACAACTAAGTAATGCATCATGATGTACAATATTAAAAGTTTTAATGGAAAAAAATGCACAAGTATCACCCAGGCCTAACAGAAACCTTACAAATAGAGACTTCTGTAAAGAGAACATTGCATTTTAAATGCCAAAGATAAATAAGAGTCATTCCTGAAGAAAGTTAGCAGAGTACTGCAGAGTAGAGAGACTCCAAAAATATTTATTTTTGCACTAATCCAAGAGAAACTCTCTCTACATGTGAGAACTGTCGAAAGAGAAATGTAAAACCTAAAATAAAAAGGTCTTCTAAAGAACTTCATCCTTTTGCTATTTCTCCCAGGGAAAGATTAAGCAACATGCAGACAGTCTATTTCTCATTTTCTGTTTCATCCTTTTATGAAATACAATTAAGAACAATTAAAAATCCAAATATTTACCTAATATCAACCAATCAGATTATTAGTGTGACAGAGGATCAGGGTCATGGAAGAAGGACAGGGAGGAATTGGATCCATGTTTATATTTAACTCAAAAGAAACTCTATAACTCTTTCTAAGTCTGTTCCATGTATGTCTTTAGCCCAAACTCTGTATCAAGTGACTAGGATGGAAAATTGTGTTTATTTAAACTGATTTTTTTAATATTTTGAGCTCTCTTTATAACAGAGTAATAGTCTCTTCATCCTAAGTTGTGGGCTTCTGTGCACACATGCATACTTGAGAGCCTAGAATAAAAATGTGCTTCCTGGAGTGAGCGACTGGATCAAATGTTGGAAGAGGCCATGCGGAAGTCACTGATCAAGATGATTCCATGGCTGACAGAAATGGTATTACAAGTTTAAAATGAGTCAATCCTGTTGGTAAATAAGAGTTCCAGTATTAAAGCATTTTTCTATTCTTGAGACTCAGGAGCACGTAGTAGGGTCTATGTGAAAGGAATTCAGTGATTTAAAATTTCTCAGGAATTCAACTTTCACTTCATGCAGTATCACTAAAAGTCAAACAAGAAAATACTATCATGATCAATACTTGGAAAAAGAGGAAACTAAACTCTAGTGTGATTAAAAACGACTGTGATAGCTCTAGGATATGAATTACTCTTAAAACAAAATTGTAAATTAACATAGGAAGTTCTTGGACTTTCTTTTTGCTGGTATTTTCCCACTTAAATGCAAAAGATTAAGAATACTGGAAGCACTACCTCCCAGATTCTGTGAACATTCAAATGAGGGAACAAGTTTCATATCCTAAAGCTTTCTTCAGTAAGCTATTTGGAATTACAGAAGATTAAGACTTGGCTTTGTACCTTCTCCTGTAAGTGTGCTTGCACAGTTAGACCTTGAATTAGACCTTTAAGTTGTAGGACTGAACAGGAGACAATGGCAATTTGAGACAAACATAAAACTAATGATTCACTTTTTCAGCCAAGATAGCTCTAAAAATCTGTTCTCCCCTTTTGCGAGAAATTGCAGATGTTACAGACTCCTTTATTTTATATATCTTTGGATATTTTTATCAAACAGTTAAGAAGATTTTTACAGAAAACAAAACTGCATAAAATATGCACAATAGTAAATCTCTTGTAAAAATGTTTCTATCCAAAACACTGAACTAGGTGCTCTGCTTCCGTACAAACCAAATACTTCACCTCCAAGGCCAAAAATGTTGGGCAGGAGATAGGGCCAATTTGTATAAAACACTGCTTCAAGTTACTAAATAATTAGAATTAGGAAAAAGAAGAGATCAACTTTTCATAATTTTATTCACTCAGTTACTCATTTAACGAATAACTGTTGAGAATCACTATAGACATTGCATTTGTGTGTTTATATTTGATATATATGCAGATAACTTCTCTGTCCCTTATACTTTTTATATCTTCTTGGGAATGCAAATTAAGAGTAGAAAAGAAAATGCAAGCTCATATTCAATCAGGGAAAATAAAGAGAACAAACACTGAGTGATTCTCTGATTAAGATCATGAGACACAAGTAAACAACAACAACAAGACTGATTGGGAAAAACCCCACAAACAAGTGAAGCTGATGGCAGAAAAATCGGAAGAGATAGTTTGTTTTCACATTCAGGAGACTTTAGAATGCACGACATTAAGGACAAAGTGTGGTACTTAAGAGTCGGCAAAAGGTCAGAGCAGCAGAAAGAATTGAGATAGTGACCAGGTGAAATGGAAGACTCGAAAGAAGTCAGATCAGGTAGCATATCATTGGAAAGAAAAAACTACTGCTAGGTTTAATAATTTCTTGAAGGACTGTAAAGAAAAATGCACTGAAGTCTTACATGATCAGGGCAGAGAAATTCCTGGAGACATGATAAAGAAAATGAGATTATACAGTGAACATCATAAAATAATTGTGTGGTCACTAGCAAAATACCTGGCTCAGACACAGGAAGGTAGTTTAAACCTCATCCTGTGAGATCTCACCGTATCTTAGTCAGAATGGTTAATAGCAATGGCACAAGAGCCATGAATCCTGGTCACAATGTGAGGAGAAAGGAACCTTCAGATATTGTTGGTGGGAATTGGAACCAATGCTGTATATCTGCAGTGGAAAACAGCATGGTGAGTATTAAAAAAAACTAATAGTAGAAATTCTGTGGGATTCATCTCAATCTCTCTGGGGAATACTTCTGAAGGAGTTGAAGGCATCATATTATATTAACACTTGCAGACTCCTACAAGCTCTGTAATTAACTCTCTCTCTTTCCTTCTCTCTCTCTCTCTCTCTCTCTCTCTCTCTCTCTCTCTCTCCCTTTCTTTCTTGTACTGGAGATTGAACTCGGAACATTCTGCTTGCAACCCAGGCACCACAACCACTGAGCTAAATCCCTGGGCCTCTAATTCCTTTACTATTAACTTTTATAACTTTTCATTTATCTTCTCTATGCAGAATCTCTAGATTTTGGAGAGTAACGTATTTGATAGAAATGTCAAGGCACAAGGGAGAAAACCTAACCAAGGCCCCATGAGGCTGCATGATACTTATAATGGGGTATTGTTTGATTCAGGCGGATGATGGAGAAATATTTATAAAAGACACTATTCTGTGAGGAACAAAGCATTCTACAGAAAGACAGGCCTATTTTCTCTCTAATTTTGGTCTCTTTCTTCGTACCTCAGTTGTTAAGTAGTTTTGATGTTTTAAAGACCATTTCACCTCTGATCTTTGCTCCTTTGAGGTAATCCTTTCATAGGAGCATATCAAGAATTTCATTCTTGTTATATTCTCTTCCAGTCAAGAGACTGACAGCCAGATGAAGGTCTGAGTCTAACACACTTCCTCTGCTGCTGAGGGATGCACTGGCTCTTCTGCAAACACCTCAGAAACAGATTTGCACTTGGAGGAACCTGACAGAGCCCTTGAGGGAGGAAGGAGAAGGAGTTCCTGATACATTTATAATGCACACAGTGCATTCAGTCAGGAGAGCTCCGAGACTTCGTAAGACCAGTCATTGTTCTTAATCCATGGGCTCAATCCCTTTGCACACACTGTTGAGAATGCACAATTTTTAACATACTCTATCCTTTGAAGCATTCCTTCAGAGACACATTGAAAAATGGAAATCTCACATCAAATGTAAAATATCACACACCTTTTCATTACCATCCCTGCAAAGAGTGCATGGACACTAAAACCAAGAGAATTAGGGC
This sequence comes from Petromus typicus, assembly GCA_004026965.1. Taxonomy (NCBI): domain Eukaryota; kingdom Metazoa; phylum Chordata; class Mammalia; order Rodentia; family Petromuridae; genus Petromus; species Petromus typicus. The sequence continues at coordinate 11,217 of PVIR01022979.1, read as the reverse complement.
TTTATATATGTTTCCTGGTGAACAGCAAGAACTACAAATATGTAAAAGTGAAAAACATAAAAATGAATACACTACACATACAAAAAAGAACATCAGAAAGAATGGAGCACATCCCACTGAGGTTTGTAGTATTTACTTAGAGGTCATTACAACTTTACACACAAGGTTGGTGCCTTCTTATTTTAGTTTGATTTAGTTCCTTTTACTTCCTCCTCACACAATTATCACATGGTCCAATTTACCAAGTCCTCCCCATAGTCTATACAGGGCAGAATATAAGTATCCAACACAGTATGGTGCTCTCAGGGCTGAGGTTTGGCTCAGTGGCACCAGGCCTATATTGCAAGAACCAGGGACCTAGTTCATTTCCTGGTGTCACCAATATATATACAAATTACTTTTTGCTGACCTGGATTTTAATGAATATGGTTGTTTATTTTTCATCAGATGACAATAGACACTGATATAAATTTCTTTAGTGAGGACTTGAAAATAAATTTTGTATTACATATTATTCCATCCTTGCTCTGAGTGTGATCTGCTTGTTGGATGTATTTGCATTTGTCATCACCATGTGGTGGGCAGTCATCAGCTACGACTAAAGCTTTATAGAAATCAAAATAAAAATGTTGGCAATCTGTGTCTGAGACAATCACAAAACAAGATTAAAGCTGCCATTCTTTCCTGGGCCTGTGAAGTTACCTACTTATTTTGAAAAAGAAGAGGCTAATAGGAGCCACTTAAAAAATGGTTGCAAAGAGAGAAGGATATGTCTGTTATTAACTAACCCATTCTCAGTTTTCATGGCATATTTTCCAGGTCTGCATAAAAGATATTTAGGGCCTTGTCTCTCCAAGTCTTGAGTTTGATTATGAAGCAAATTAAAAGGCAATGTCAGAATTCGAGCCAAATTTCAATTTTAACTGATATTACTGTCTTTCTGAAAGCCAGTTTCCCTTTACTCACCAGACTTTCTTTGTCCGAAACACTATGTGAGAACAACAATTATCACTTGCGTATCTGGATTTTGTGTATTATTAAAGGTATAAAAAATTGAATCTAATATCAAAAACCACCAATTTATATCTTTCAAGTCAAGAAAAGGCAACACTGTCTAAAAACAGAGTTGACATGAGCTTTAAATTTGGACTGATAAGAACTGAAAGGCACTCCTGCCCTTAGAAGGTATAAAACTTGGATCACTTCGTTCTACCAGTGTCATTTTCCCCTTTTGAGAAGAGATGAAAGATTACTTACTTTTAGAAATGAACGAAGTGGAGACAATTTTATGTTGTGGTACATGTAGAAAATACATAAGAGAACATTTTTAATCTGTTCAATCTATTTCATTTTAAATCTATTCCCAGAACAAAGAAGGATCATTAATTTCTTACATCACCTATCTCTGTCCAAGGAGAGTAGTGGAGAATCCAGCAGATTCTTGAAAAATATGTATAGGGTGGTTGATCTCAGAAAGTATCTTCAGGGACTTTCTATGTCCTGTTGTTAACTGTCTCAACTATTGCAATCATCTTAGTAAATCAGAGGTACTGAATTTAAATGATAAGTGTAAGATTGAATTATGCAACTTAATATATTTCTAATAATACTTCACTATAAAAATTTTTAAAATACATTGAAAATCTTGGTTGAGAGCAATCAGTAACCACTAAATACAAACATTTTATATATAAGTATGTATATTTTTATATATAATAGGTAAGTTTCTCAGAAAATCAGTTCAGAGTTGAAAGAATGGATAAACATACAGTAATTAATAAGTGTGGCATACTAAATCAATAGGAGAAAAGGAAAAACACATAACCATCAAATAAACTTAGAAATCATATTTTCAAAATACATTCTCATAATAAAGCCCTGAAAAACTAGTTACAAAAGAATTATACTTCAACATAATGAATGCTAAAGCCAACAGCTAACATTTAACTAGATAGAGAAAATTTGAAAGCTTTCTCTCTAAGATCCAGCATAAAACACAGGTAACCATTTTCATCACTTCTATTCAGATAGCACTGGTAGAAATATTGAAGTCAATCAGGTAAAAGAAAAAATAAAAGACATCCACAGTAGGAGAAAGGATGCAAAATTTTCATTGTTCAGTTTTGAATAAAGGAAATGTTGTGGTTTGGGTATAGACACAACCCCCTCCCCCCATAACCCTCATGCAAATGAGGCGGGACTTTCTTTTTCAGAGGTAGTTGAATCCAGAATGTGTGATGCTTGGGATAAGACCATGTGCTTAATACTAAACCACTACATGTGAATGATTTGCTGGGCACTGCCTTAATCCCAGTAGTCTGAATAAGATAAAAGTTCCAGAGAAGTACCCTTAAACTCTCTTGTTACCCTTGCTCCCTTGTGCACACCATATTATTTGTCCTTTGCAGTGCTTATTTGCCATCCCACCCTTGGAGCCCACTGACTATGGATTGAAACTTCTATAAACTATAAGCCAATTAAATCCCTTCCTATTTAATGTTGTGTGTTGAATATTTTGTCTCAGCGATGAGAAAGGTATCTAACACAAGAATCTATAAAGAATAAAAGTTATAACTAATGAGTGCTCAAAATCACATACAACCCAGCAGAATTTCCATATATTAATATGATAGAGCTTAGAAAATTGAAGAAAAACAATCCTATGTATTGAATTCCCAAAAATTTTTTTAAAAATCAAGGAAAAACTTAAACAAATAGGTCATACATCTGCATAATATAAACTTTAAAGTATTAATGAAAGGAAATGAAAAGGACATAGAAATGAAAAGATATCTTGTAATCATAGTTTTGAAAAATCTGTAAGTGATGCTTCAGTTGTTACATCTTGGAAGCAACCCAACACAATTTCCACCAGAAATCAGTCCCTACAACTTGGATAGCATGTTATCTTGCTGCTCTTTAAGAATCAAATTAGTGTTTTCAGTAAAACTATATGTATCAAATTATAAATATTGTACAGCTTTACAATTTAGTGGAAAAAAAAGAAAACAGAAATTCCAGTAACATATCTTTGGAAAGATTTGCAGAATGGCAGCACTTTTTTTTTTTTCTTTTGCAAGGAGCAGGGGATACTGACAATTGAACTTATAACCTTGCTCTTGTAGGCAGACCCAGTGCCACTGAGCTAAACCTGGCCCTGACATCAAAAGACTTTAAGGTGTTTCAATCCAAAGAAATTAAAGTGATACTCTATAACAAGAAATTGTTTTAGATTTAGAATTATAAAATCTTGGCTTCAAGGCCCGGGAGTTAGCTCAGTGGTTCCAGCGCCTGTCTTGCAAGCGCAAGAACCCGGGTTCGATCCCCGGTAACCACATAACAATACTGGGTGTGGAGACTCACGCCCAGCAGCAACCAGTACCACATACCACAGTGCCGGGCGTGGTGGCTCACGCCTGTAATCCCAGCACTCGGGAGGCAGAGGCAGGAGGATTGCTGTGATGTGAGTTGAAGGCTGAGCTCAGGGCCAGCCTGAACCACAAAGCGAGACCCTGTCTCAAAAAACCTTAAAAAAAAAAAAAATGTTGGCTTCAAGTCCTAACTTTTTAACCCACGGCTAATATTTCTGGTTTCATTAAAAAAATCATCCTTCCTTTTCTTTCCTTTAGTCCTTTTTCTTCCTCACTGTCTTTTTCCTTTAGTACCTTCCCCCTCATTCTATTTCCTCATCCTAATATTAGCAAAATTTCCATGGCAAAAACTACATTTCCCAACATGTTTTTCAATGAAAAGAACCATGTGATACATCTTTATCCAATGCATTATAAGAATTATTGCACAGTAGCTGTGCAAAGCACTTCTGAAAATGAAGATGAAGATCATCTAACATGTATTTATTTTTATACTTTCCCTTCTTCCTTTTTGCATTGGAAACTAGCTGATAGACTTAGAATATGTCTTTCCTTTACAAACCAAAAAGCACATGTTAATGGTAACTGAACATATAAACATACAGAATCATCATCACAGTGCATAATTATGCAAGGAAATACAGCAATCTCTTAATTCAGTCTTTTTCATATTTGTTATTCCAGTTAAATGAAGTGACTGACTATGTCGCCATTGATGGACACAATGCTGGGGTGCGTAGCCTCTCCGTACTTTTTTACTTTCCCTTCCTGAACATGGATTTGTGGTATAGACATGAGCAAGTTTATAACAAGTGTGCTGAGACTGTTAAATGAGAAAGTACTTTAAAGTGCTCCACAGAAGACATGGCAGAAAATCTGTACTCAGTAGTTGAAGATTATTTACGTTATATTTTATTTTGAGATTTACGTCTTCCACTTTTCTATTTTCTGTGTTACATTTGGGGGAAAATATCAGCAACCAAACTTTGATTTTATTTTAAAATAGAGATAATTGTCTCTGAAGGCCTTTATGAATGCACCAATTAAGAACGATAAATCACAATTAAAATTACTCTAAATACAATAACCTCAAAATATGACCTGAGAACCATTCTTAGTCACCTCAAAATAAACAAATATTTTGTAAGTGTATCTGATTAAAATTTTAAATAAGAGAAAACAATAGAGTACAGTTAGATATCCTATCTTAAAAATAGTATTTTTTTTCTAACAAGGGTATAAAAAGGCTCATGTGATAAGAAATTAGATTATTTGCTTCAGATAAATATGACTTAAAAATTATCCAAAAATATCTGACATGGTGTTAGCAAAGATCTTTTAAATAAAATCCATCCAACTGAGGAAATAAGAACAAAACCATTAAAGCTGAATTTCTTTTTAGTTGTTTATTTTTAGACTGTTCCTCAAAAGAGATATTAATGTCGTCTGAGTTAATATATAATTAAATTTCTTTTGCATAATTATAGCCTTTTAATTTACATTTCTAAAATATATTTGAACTCTAAAATAGAAAGTTCGTTAAAATGCTAATGTTTAGTACTTTAAAAATCCCTGTGCTCAAATAACTTAATTAATTGCTTGATTATTTCAATTCATCAAATTCTTTCTCTTCCAACCATTTCATTTATTGTTTGTGAGATTAACTGACGAAGTAAACTTTTAAAGACTCACTAGAAAAAAGAATATTTTTCTTCATTTATTTAACTGATTTCTTACTATCTGTAAACTTTGCAATTCATATTATCTCTGCTATTACTCATTTTCAATAATCATGTATTAAAATTGTTCACCAAGCATGAACTGTTTAGGTGTACACTGTCTCTACTCAATCCTTCCCAAATCCTCCAACCTGCCACCCTCTACTTATAATGGCTAAAATTGCCATTATAACCTAAACAGGACAGAATGAAGACATCAGCTTTCACAGGAAGATCACAAATGAGAAACAACTGGTTAGCCTTCTAACAAAGAAGTGCATTCTAAAAGCACTTGAAAATATTATGAGGAAACGCATTTGGGGAAACTCATCCTCTTCAGGTTAAGGAGAAGTTCATACTTTCTACTTGTTTATTATTAAAATATTTCAGGAGTGTGAAAGGTTTGCGCAGCACTGTGCTGGAAGGAAGAGTTTCCTCTGCACTACTTAAAAGTAGACTCTGTGCCTAATTTTTTCTTTTCCCTCATCTTCCAACAGAGAAAAAGGAAAGAAAAGCAGGAAATAGACAGAATGATAAATGCAGAAAGATGAAATGAAAAGAGAGGAGAGAAAAAAGAGAGGTAATCTACTAAGAAAGCAGGAACATGGGCTTTTCTCCAAGCTCCCATTACGCTCATGATAAATGTGTGGCTTGACCTCGTCCTCCTAATTTTAATAATAAGGATGATTATGATTAATGCAGAGAGCGCTTGTGAGGATTAAATGAGAGCATCAGCATAAAACACCAGACAAAGGGTAGATACTCAGCTCACGATAGCGGCTCCATCCATCCAAGTGTGTCACAGGAGTGTCATTCCCAAAGGCCGTGTCCATCCAAATTCTTGTCAATAAACACAAGAATCAGAGTTGGGCCCACAATGTATGACAAAGTGATGAAGCAAGTGAGCTGGTTATATAAATTCCAAAATAACTCGGTCACGTTATAGAGATAAAAAAGGTGCCGTAACCAAGTAAGCCAATATGCAAAGACAAAATAAGGATTTTATGCTAAAGACAACGTTTTAAGAAGAAAGAAAAAACTGTTACAATAATAAGTAATGCACAATAGCTACACCTAGAAAGAAGCTAACTACACCTAGAAAGAAATATAATTAAATATTTAATAATTTGGAATCATAGTTTTTTCTATTTTTCCGAAGACAATTTCTCAATAGAAACTCAAGTCCAGGTATCCTGTGTCAGACACCTGAATTAAAAAGGTAAACTGAACCTGGAAAATGTTTGAAGAGAAATAATGAGATGAAATCCTTATTAGGAAATATTTAAGGTTTAGATTTGAGCAGTGATATGACGCAGTAATAAACACATATTTTGTCTCTGTCCCTGGTATATGATGCAGATTTCTAAAGTCTTGCAGGTTGCAGGCTGGGAGAATCATTTTCCTAATGTTTGACTTCTACCCTAGTTTCTGACACAGAGCTCACAGACTTCTGGGATTTCCTGAGTGAAGAGTATCTGATACAAACAGCCTAAATGCCACAGAATGTCCTGCGTGTCGGGAATCCTCTCGGTCTCACCGAGGGCGCTCTCACTGACTCCTGAATGTTTTGTTATGGGAACTATTTTGTGACTGGGAGTTTGGGACACTCAGCCCATCACCCCAGAATCTTGAAAGAGTGGGGTGTTGAATGTCACACTGATTGATGATGGAGGATGAGTTAAATACCATGTCTACATAATGAGGCCATCTGCAAAAATAGTAAAAGGACAGGGAAAGGCTCTGTACTGTTGAGCACTTGAAGTTGTCGGAAGATTGGTTGTGGTAGCTCAAGTCTTTTCCCACAGAGCTTGTCATAGACATCCATCCCACATGGCTGTGCACCTGTGTACCCTTTGTTAATGTAATAAAAGCCTGAACATGAGTAAAGTGTCTCCCCAGAGCCTTTGAACTAACCAAGGAATAGAAGCTAAGTCAGAGGATTCAAAGTGGGGAATGGCGATCTCCATTCATATCTAGAGCCACAGATACAACCAGGGGCATGCGATTAGTGTCAGATGGGCGTCTTCTGAGACTGAGCCCTGAACCAGTGGAACCCAGCACTATCTACAGATAGATAGAGTTGGAAGTGAACTGCATAACTGAATACTCAATTTGTGTCATTGGAGTAGTGCTTTTTCTACTGGAGAAAATCACAGATGTTTTATTTATCAGAGGTAAGTTGTTCTGTATCATGGCATCCTGAGCTTGAAAATAGGAAATGAGCCTTTTGTTTCGTGTCATCTCCTGTGAGATGACTTTGACAATCAGGCAAATGGGTGGAAAGGAACTGGAGGATGTTAGGGAGTTTGATCAAAGTGGTGCATGAAGCATATCCAGTAATTACCAGCTTTGACAGCAAGTTATTCCTGAGTGCAGACTCTTCTGTCTGTTTTTAGGCCACTTGTGTTTGCTAATTGGTACCTGTGAAAGTGGGTTCCTCCTTCCTACAGACTGGTGGGTGGAAGCACTTTTTTCTAGAAGACTGCATTTCAAAGGGAAAAGCTCAGGTCTTTGAGAAAGACATTTCTGAGCTGTAAAACTGGCAACCTTTTCAAAATGTGCACATGTCCAATAAACAGAAGTTTACAAGTTTTCTAAAAGGTGCTCTAAGAAAAGGGAAATCAGAACCTATAATCTAGAAGGAGCTTATTCAGAATTGAGGCCAGTGAAGAACACAATAAATAGCACTTGTGGGTCAGAGTATTTGTCTTCAAATCCAAGATCCACCAGCCAAAGAAAGATAAGGGGAGGAGAGAAAGAGAATGGCACAGAAGGCATACAAGGATTCTGGGGAAAATAAGGAAATGTCAAGGATCACTTTGAATTTGTTAGGTGTGCAATGTGATACTGGAAATATGGCTTGATGACATTTTATATTATTTTTTATGATGGGTGTCTATGAAGATGTAAGACATTTTTATAGTATTTACTTTTACTACTCTGGAAACATAAGAGAGTAGACCTAGAAATCTCTTCATTTTCTGGATAACAACACACTGATCACATTTATTTGTCAGTCTTAAGAAAACAAAGCAGTTGAATGATTAGTGCATAAAGTCACTGCATACGGTAGCTCCTAGACTGAAGAAAGTCCATATGAAAATTGATACTAAATTACCATTACATTTATTTACTAACTTTAAGAAAATGAATTAGTTATGTGATTAGTGTATAGTATCACGGATTAGAGTAACTCTCATACTTGAGTAGACATTCAATTCTTCCTTAGCATCATAAAATATAAGCTCTCAGCTAAGACAGTATATAATAATATACTCTCAGCTAAGGAGTATAGTTCAGCTATTCAATTAATATTCCTAAGGAAAAATATAAAAGTCTGAATAGGAATGTGAATAGATCTATAACTTTCATTATTTTTCATATGTTTTATTTACTTTATATTTTATTAGTGATATATATATATAATATATATATATATATATATTATATATATATATATATATATTGCAGCTTGCTCTTTATATTACTATGAAATGATTTCTAGTACTGGTCAAATGTGGAAAGTGATTTATCTGAGTGGAGCAACCAAATTACTTTATACAATAGAATAAATCTAAATATTAACCATCAGTGTATTGTGGTCTTCACTCTACTGGTCTTAGCTTCACAAGTATTGAACTCAGTTTAATGAGTGCATTAGACGGTGTGTAGGTCACACCCAACACTTTAGGAAAACAAAAAGTCATGGAACGGAATCTGAAAACTGGAAAAACATATAAACATAGGAGCTTTTTATGGTACTTCTAAGTATCAGATTGATGTCTAGCAAAAGTCAGCGAACAATTCTTCTGTAGTTTTACCCCAAGGCTTCATATGTTGGAATTTAATCCCCTTTGTGAGGTATTAAGAAAGTGGAAACCTAACTGAGTTACCATGTTTAAACATAGGGTCTCTGAGAAGTGATTATGGAAGATCATTAGGACAGACTGAATTTGATGTGTTTAAAAAAAAAAACAAATACAGTATACTTAAGAAATAGAAGCACTGAATACATATAAATACTTTTAGAAGGGTGAAGAGCAGTTTTGTGGAAAGAAGGACTATTAGGGCCTCTGCAGGAATGCTCTTTAAACTTGAGAACTTTAAACTGAAGAGAAATCTATGAGATAATCTTGGAGAATAGTATCTTATTCAGAAGGTACAAGAAATCCCAAGATGTTGACGGGAAACACGTGGATTGCACTAGATCAGCTGGCAGTGAAAGGAAGGCGCAAGAAAGAGCAATGAGAGAGAGAGACAGAGACACGGGGACAAAGAGAGAAACAGACAGGGACAGAAAGGGAGAGAGAGACAGAGAGAGAGACGACAGAGAGGTGGGGGGAAGAGAAACAGAGACAGAAGGAAGGAGGGGAAAGAGAGGGAGGGAGAGAGGGGGAGAAAGAGAGAGAGAGAGAGAGAGAGAGAGAAAGAGAAAGAGAGAGAGGCTTAGCTCAAGGAGGCCAGAAATCAGAGCAGGAGTCCAGGAATCAGAGAAGGAGTCTAGCACTAGAAGGCCAGGCCAGGGACCAGCAAAGATTCAAGGTCACTCCATCACCACCCCAGACGCACCAGTAAGAAGTTTCAAGCCAGTCATGGGCAATGAAGCCTGAGATAATCAGAAAAGAGGTATTCTTTCCAGATACATTTCAGATTTCAATGGTAGAGAGACCCTGAAACTTAGGAATGAGATTCTGACAACTGAAGCACCACTGCTGACTGAGCAGCGGGACCACCTTGTGCTGTCTTAGGCTCCACGCTCCGGTCCCTCATGCTCTGCTACTTGCTGATGCAGCAGCAGAGACAGCAATGTGTGCTGGGTGGATGGTCTCCTGTTGTCAGGGTATGGTCCCCGAGCCTCCCATTCACCTCTGACTGGCTTTGTATCCTCCTGGTCTTGTCAGTTCCAAGTTCTCAAATGCGTAGATGAGATGTTCACTGAGAAAAGCCCTGAGAAGATCAAGAGCAGGAAGTCATGCTTAGGAAAAGTCTCCCCTTATGGGTCAGTGCCTGAGATTTAGAGATCACTGTAGAATAACCTGACTAACATGTCTTCTATGAAATGTCTATCCATTCAATAGTTTATTGGACCTTACAGTCTCAAAACCACCCAGAGGAACAAGAATTACTAGAACTCCTATTTCAGAAATATAAACATAACTTCACTAAGGACTCTGGTTTATTTTCCTCTGAAAACTGAAATATTGGACTTTCCTAAGGCCTACGCAAGTCCTATTCTTGTAATCAGAATATAAACCACTCAGTTTATAACTTTGAGAATTATACCTTTTCTGACCACTTCATCTGCTCTCTTATGACCTGTAGACTTCAGTGCTTGACTCTGACATTCCCCATAATACTTCTATTTCTCAAGCATATTGTATTTGTGTTTTTATTCTTTAAGAGCTCATCTAAAAGACTCCCAATGTTCATTTCAGTCTGTCCCAGTCAGGAAAAAATAAAAATATGTTGAGCTTTGAACAACCTTGAACCCAAAGAAGACTTTTCCAAATGGAAAATACCTGACTTTATTCTGAAATAAGAGAGATAGATCTCCATATAATATTTTTGTCCCATCATACTTTTCACAAAAAACATATTATCTAATTTTTACCACAGTTTGTGAAGTAGGAGTATTTATTTCAAATTCAAACATTTTTCAAAAGTGAACCTCAGAATATTTTATAGGTGACCAAATAGCATACACTTAGCAGGTAGTTAAGGGTTCAACAAAGCAACACTTTTACTTATGAGACGAAAAATTGAGAGTAAGTAACACTACAAGCTGAGTAGTGGAATGAGAAGATTTCATTTTGCCTTCCGATGTATTTGTACATCTTCCATTTTGTTCTGAATACCCCTTTTCTACTGGCATCAAGTTGGCATCTTACTGTGTACATGATTTAAAACAGTGCACTCTCTAATCCAAGTAAACTCTTAGAGGTTGGAACTAGTCTCTTGACAATTATTAATTATATTGATGTTTATCAGACATGCTCAGTGCCAAGTGATGATCTATAATATGCACTGTAAACAAATAGCCACAATCTAAACTCAAAATTTTTGCAGTGAAAAGTACTGAAACTTCATTTTGAAAATTCCTAGTATTCATACTGCCTACATTTTATATT
>PVIR01022978.1:0-27571 GCA_004026965.1 Petromus typicus | reverse complement strand
AGTCTGGTTGAGCTCAAGGATTTCCTTAGTGACTTTTTGTCCAGTCGATCTGTCTCTTTGTGACAGTGGGGTATTGAGGTCCCCTACTATTATTGTATTGGAGTTTATCTGGTTTTTCAAGTCCGTTAATATTTGTTTTGTATAGTTGGGTGCATTAGAATTTGGAGCATAGATATTTAAGATTGTGATTTCTGTCTCTCGGATTTTTCCCTGAACTAAAAGATAGTGTCCATCTTTATCTCTCTTTATCAGTTTTGGCTTGAAGTCTATTTTGTCTGCAAATAAAATTGCCACTCCTGCTTTCTTGCTGTTTGTTGGAGATATTTTTTATACAATTCATGCTCAGTGTTGTTGATGGTGTCAGGGACTGTGGAAGACTGACTCACTCAGACTTAGGACTTAGGTCTTACTTGGTCTTATGGATGTCTGCCCTGCCCTGTAGGAATAACTACAAGGATTATTGGTGAATATCTACCCCAATCTGCAGGATTTTCTACTGCTAGGATTATTGCACAAGGGTTATTGGCAGACATCTGCCCTGCCCTGTGGGATCTTCAACTCCAGGCATTATTGAGAGTAATTCTGTCTTTTCTATGAATGCTAGGATTTTGGGTGTGAAGGCTCGATATTGAATAAAGGTATGCCAAGCTTGGGGTATTGGGCCACCTTCTCCTGCTCAGAGTAGCAAGAGTCAAGCCCAGGCTCAGTTGTTTTCTCAAGGTTCCAATTTTGTTGTTTGTTGTCTGTTAATCCTTTTGCTGTGGGACTTAAAGGGGACTGGAGTTTGCCTCGAGGGTTCTGGCTGCATCCTCTTCCCTAGCCTCCCACAGATGGAAGATGTTCCTGGTTAGTTTTTTGAAAAATGCTTCAGACGTACCTGGAATGCAGGCTTTCCAGATGAGTGGATATATATGCCTGTAGAGTTTGCTTGGCTGCTGCAAGATACCACATACTAGGTGCTTAAACACTGATTTCTCACACTTGTAGAGCTGGAAGTCTTAGGGTAGCGTGCTACATTTTCAAGTTTTCTTCCCGATGGATAGAGGAACCTTGATGTATCTATGATGAAGAGAGAGAATGTAACAGAGAAACAGAATTAGAGACAATAAACTCTCTGGTCTGTACTCGGATGGCACTAATTCTGTAATGACGATCCTGCCCTTTTGATCTCATCCAAACTTGTGACTGAAGGCTCTATTTCCATGTGCCATGCTGTGGGTTATGGCTATAATATATGGATTTTATGAAGACACAAATATCCAATTGATAACAGTGGCTTTCTGGAAGTTTCTTGGTTTTCAACTATAAAGTGGATGTGAATAGTAACTTACCAGGAGAGTTGATTTGCACACAAATGATGTGTTTAATGTGGCCACCAGAGTGCCTCAACATCGTAGAAACACAACTACAGTATTAAATACAAATACTAATTGGTAAATTTGTTGAAGTCTTTCTTTCAATAAATCCAGAATTCTCACCCCAGCAGCACACAGATTATAATAAGTCTAGAAAATTATACCTACACTCTTTTAATTTGGTTTGGCTTTGGTATTGAAGAACATTTAATTTTACCTGCTGAAGTGATTTTGGAAGGTCAGGAAATCATCTATTGTAGAGCACAGTTAGGCAGACTTCTTTTGTAAAGGGCCAGGTAGTGACTATTTTAGTTTCCGAAGACCGTTTGGTCTGTATTTCCTATACTCAACTCATTACAGTAGAGAAGCATTGAGAATCAGTATGTAAAGACATAAAAGATTTTGCTGGTGGCTTCTATTTTTCTGATCTCCATTTTAGATATTGACAGTCTCAATATTATGTTATACTTGCTCTTTACTTGCCTGATGGTGCTTTTGTTTTAGACCAATTTTTTTATATTTTTGTTAGTTTGAAAATGCTTATTAATTCTCCTTTACAGACAAGTTACCTAAATGCCTCAAATAAATAGTATACAGAAAAAATGAGGTAATGTAATCAGCTGTTAGTGTCCCAAGCTAGAAATAATAGTTTGTGAATCCTATCTATGCACAAAAAATTTGTAAAATAATGTATACATTTAAATGTAAATAGAACTTTGGGATTTTTTCCCCTCTAAAAATCATTTTATTTATTTATTTTTTGAGAAAGGGTCTTGCTATGTAGTTCAGGCTGGCCCTGAGCTCAGCCTCCAACTCACCTCACAGCAATCCTCCTGCCTCTGCTTCCTGAGTGCTGGGATTATAGACCTGAGCCACCACACCGGGCACTGTGGTATGTGGTACTGATTGCTGCTGGGCATGAGTCTCCACACCCAGTATTGTATGTGGTTACCTGGGAATCGAACCTGGGTCCTTGAGCTTGCAAGACAGGTGCAAGAACCACTGAGCCAAATATCTGGCCCCTAAAAATCATTTTAAAGGAGATTACTTTTTAATTTTAGTGATACTAAATTTTTAACTGCATTTGGGTTAGTTTCAGGCATGAAAACAGAAGACTGGTGTGCGGGGTGGGAGCGGTGAGATGAGATGAGACCCCTGGCAATTCTGACTTGAACTTGGGGAATTCTAGCAGGTAGTAACAGGATACACACTCAATATGTCACACTGTGGATAGCATTCACCAGAGGGCAGTCACATTTAAGTGAGTAGGTGGAAGTCTGACACACATACCTATAAAATGTCTCTCATAGGCCGTTGCTATGTTCTCCAGCACTGATTGTATTACCAGTGGTTCCTCAGATAGTGATGACTGTTACATGGTTTCTAAAGAAATGTCCTTGTGTGTTCTGCCATCGTAGGCTAATGGAAATAAAAGATGAGGTTATGCCTGGGCCTGAATGATGTAGATTGTCATCAACAGCATTTCACATCCATACTGCCATTTGTTTTTCTCTTCCTTTGAATAAGTTTCTCAGGCTGATATCAAAACAAACTCCAACAACAGATGAAGCCCTGGGTTTCTCAGGTTTATTGGTTGAGCTGTGATTGCTATCTTTTAATATAAATTTTTCTGTTTAAACAGATTTTTCTACATCGTCATAGTAACTTCTACAGTGCCATCACCCAACAGATTATCAGTAAATACTTATCAATTCCCCAGCCTTATGATTTATACAGCTACACTGTTGATATTTAAATTAAAACCACTGCGAACATGTGTAATCAGTAGACTGTCCTTGTTAGACTTTAATGTATGTCAAGTACAAATCAAAACCGTTGTACAGAAAATCATGCCTTTTTTTTGAGACCATAGTGGCCTTGAACTCACTGGGCTGTCTAGGCTGGCCTCTAACTTGCCTTGATTCTCCCATCTCAGCCTCTTAAGTGCTTAGAGTGCAGGTGTGTGCCACCATATCCAGCTATTACCATGATTTATACTCAACTATGTCTGTGACAACAACCAGTGTGTTGAGTTCAGCACACATCAAACCAAAAGAAGCTAAGTCTTAAAGCCAATAAAAGAGGAGCAGCATGAACTTTTCAGGGCATTCTGATCTAAATATTCTATAAGAAAGGCCTTGAACAGAATAAGTCCTTGTTGATAGAGAAGGCTAGTCTTCCATACCACTAGAATGAAGGAGAGATTTTTTGTCACTTAGTGAGAGTGGCATCCACCTGCCCTGGAGCCTAATATGTAGCTAGTTGGCACCATGAACTTAACTGTAATATCATTTCCACTATCAACTATTGCCTGATGATTGCCAGGTGGACAAGATAGAGAAATACTAGGAGACAACTAAAAGCCAAGAGATTTATTTGATTAATGGATTGATATAAAAGTATATGGAGTTCTTTGGAACAGATAACAATGTGGATTTTTCTTAGACAATAAAATAGAGTACTACTCAGCCATAAAGAATGATAAAATTGAGACATTTATAACTGAATGGATGGGCACTGAGGCCGTACTCTTAAGTGAAATAAATAGGGCACTTATGTGTAAATACTGAATAATTTCTCTGGTGTGAGAAACTGAAAGTGCAAATGAGTACTATTATGTATACGAGACATTGTGAAATAGGAAGAAAATATTCAAGGGAGAAAGGGAAATAGGAAGGGGGTAAGGAAAAGAAGGGCAAAAAATCGAACAAAGCCTTTATAAATGGGGAGGGGTGGAAGGTTTGAGTGGAGTGCAGGGAAATGGGGAAAAAATAAGCAAGAAACATCACGTACAGGTCCCAGATCCCAGTGATCAATGTCATCATGTTGTACCAATTAATTTAAAATTAAAAATTAAAAAAAGAACAAAAGCAACCTTTTGTTCAGCCCATTCAGCCTTTGTCCCTTCCCAAGCCCTGGAAGGTGCCGAAAGTGCTGATCTTTTCTTTTTTTACTGTGTAGTTTTGTCCTTTTCAGGACCAGTCCATTTTTCAAACTGTCCAGTGTGCTCTTGGCAGGATTATAACTGTTTCTTTCACTTCCTGGTTTTGTGCGGCTAAGCTCTGAGCCCATATGGCAGTGGGTGAGGTGTAAGTTCTCTACTTTCCTGTGCATGTGCGTGTGAGTGTGCGTGCGTGCGTGTGTGTGTATGTATGTGATCAGTAACTAAAGAAACTAGAACTAATACAACAAGCAGGGAAGAGGGTAGGGGATGAAACAAAAGCATTGTGTACGTGTACAAATTTCTTCATGAAAAACGTAATCATTGTGTATTTTTTATATTGTGTTGGATTTAATTTTGAAAATATCTGAAATTAGCCCTCCTGACCAGATGCAAACAAACAAGG
This sequence comes from Petromus typicus, assembly GCA_004026965.1. Lineage (NCBI taxonomy): Eukaryota > Metazoa > Chordata > Mammalia > Rodentia > Petromuridae > Petromus > Petromus typicus. Next base: position 22,869 of record PVIR01022978.1, on the reverse strand, counting down.
AAAAAACCCAAGATCGTGGACGTTAAACAATTTGTGTTATTTATCACCGGTAGCAACAGAATGGGATGCAGACTCTTATGTTTAATTTCAAATATCTCTTCTGCTTTTATGTAATTTCTTCAGTCAAAGAATGTAGCTTTTTTTTTTTTTTTTTTTTTTTTTTGCATAAGGTCATACTAGTTAACTCAGGATGGCCTCACAATTGCTCTGTATCCCAGGTGGACTTGAACTGGCAGATCCTCCTGCCTCAGCCTCCCAAGTGCTGAGATTACAGGCATGCACCATTGGGGCAGACTATTCATTTTTATTAGTAATATTCTGCTTTAGAAAGTAAACTCCCTGGAGGCATGAACCGTATTACGCTTCCATTTCCCACTGTCCTTTAGCCTCACTTGAATATCAACTCATCAGAATTGCTTTTCAGTGATAAAGTAGCTGCTGTGCCTTCCAGCAAAACCGCCCTCACAATATGTGAGCGATTGTGAACTATAATGGCTCCTTATATGTATTCCTAGAGTTTAGGCTCTAATTTTGTTGTTGATGGTGTCAAAGAAAAATGTCAAAAAGAGCAGAAGTCTTACATTTTAAAGAGATTTAGATAAAATGATTCCATTTACATTTTAAACAAAACAATAAGGTATAAGATATACTGAGACCGTGTGGCTCACCTGTATTTTTATGGTTGTTTACATCTGTATGAGATAAATATATACTGGTCTGTCAGGTCATCTAATTATAAAAGCTCAAGATAATAGAATGTGACAGCCGCACTGCATGCTGAACTGCTGGACTGCACCTGGGCCTTGGCTACTGAAGAATTGAAAAGCAAGGTTGATCTTTCAGGTTGGAGACTTCCCATGTTCCTCACTTTTAAAGGAAATCTCCTCTTTATAGCTCTCCTTTGAATATGTTAATATTTGGTGAAGTCCATAAATGTAATAATATACTTTAAAAATAGTGGCTATAACATGCAATTTGTTGTCATATGAAATGATCTATTTTTTTGTTTGTTTGTTTGTTAAAGAATCCAGTGTTTCTCTGTAATAGGCTAGAATGATTTAGAGTTGTTTCGTATTATGCCTAACTACGGATGGTCTGTTTCTCCTGATCAGAGGAAGCCTGGCTTTGTGCAAACATATCTGTTTGGACCGTGGAGACAGGATGGAGATTTTGACTGGGAAAATAACCTGTATAGCGATGAAACCGAACTGGTGCCCTGAACATTTGGTGGCTGTCTGTGGACAGTGTGGGAACATGGAATGAAAGGAACCAGTGTCAAAACAAGCAGTAAAAATATAGAAGAAATAAAAGGCCAAAGGCCCAAACAGAAAAGAGGCCAGGCAGTGTTGCAAGTGTGAATAGGAAAGAAAGACTAAAATATGGAAGCCAAACAGCTATGGAGACAGGTTAGAATTCACACAGGAAGACGGGGAACAAAGCCTGGGGCCGCACAGAGGGAAGGCAGGGGATAGATTGAAGCCCTGTCAACAGATAGGAAGTAATAGATGTACTAGATCAAAGCGGCTCTGTGATAGAATAGCAGAGCAGGGGATAAAAAATAAAAAGGAAGCTAGGTGTGTGACCAATTTCTGATTTCTTGTCTCTGAACTTATCTTGTTCTTGGTAACAGATCTAGCAGTGAAAACATAACATTTCAGTGCTCTCATTTCAACATGCGATTTCAAAGAGCAACCCCCCAAACTGGCAAATGGAAGATGGGTTGTTTTAAAATAGATGGGCACGTGTATGGTGACTTAGCCAGAGCTGGGGACCGATCTTGAATTTTCTGGAGGCTTTTTTTTTTTTTTTTTTTGAGACAGAGTCTTATTTTGTAGTTCAGGCTGGCCCTGAGCTCAGACTTGAACTCACAACAATCCCTCTGCCTCCGCCTCCCAAGAGAAGGGATTACAGGCATGAGCCACCATGCCTGGCACTATGGCATGCGGTACTGATTGCTGGTGGGTGGGAGTCTCCATACCCAGCGTTGCGGTATATGGTTACCGGGATCGAACCTGGGCCCTTATGCTTGCAAGACAGGCACTGGAACCACTGAGCTAAATCCCCGGCCCTGGAGTTTTATTCTCTCTTGGCTTTCATGAGGCCTTTTGTGTTTTGTCGGGTGGTACATTATGAGGTTGCAAAGTGAGCAGAGAACAGACTGACTAGATTTGCGTGTGACAGCTTTTGTTACTTAAAGTACCAAAGCGTTTTATTAGTCAGCTTGATCAATTGGATGGTCTTAGAGTTGGGGAAGGGGTTCCAGAAGTTGTTGGTGCTTTGGAGCTGATAGCTCTCAAATAGTTGTTTTTGTCTTTCTTTCTTTCTTTTTTTGTTGTTGTTACATTTTTTTCCCTTTGTGGTAATAACCACAAAATATGCAATCTGTTAGTGTATCTCATTTTATTGTGCTGCAGATTTTAAGTGCTCCTGCAGTGTTGTATATAAATCACTTATACTTTTGTAAGACATTTACTGTTTTCAAATTCAATTTAAGTTGATGCATGACAAGATAATTGACAATCCCCTATTATACTGGCAAATGCCTGCCTTAGATCCTGGCAAACTCCACTCTTCCTATTGGAATTACTCAGCTGTTTTGACAGGGAAAAATCTGCAAACAACAATAGGAATCACCATTGTTCATATCCAGGAACAAACTTAGGAAGAGTTTGATGCTTTTCTTGAATAGGCCAAATGCCAGGCTGATAAAGTAACGTGGTATCTTAGTTAATAAGGGAGAAATGATTGTGTGGGACAGATGGGGTTCTGTTCTAGGAAGCCAGGGTTTCAGGCTGTTTTGTGTAACCTGGCATGCATTGTTGTGTCCGGGTGTGCTTTCCACCTTGTGCTCCACATTTTCTAGTACACAGACATGCCCTCTCTCCTCTTCTCCTATCCCACTGGACTCCACATGGCCAGGAGTCCCAGATGAAGGGCAGGGGCCAGGAAGGCCAACATGGGAAGATACTAAAGAGATGTATTGGATTTTTTGTTTTTTGTTTTTTGTTTTCCCTAATAATGCAACTGTGGAGATTTACAGACTTCTCAACCTTCTTTTATTTCCCTTCAAAAGCAGGAGAAAGAATGCCATTTCAATAACCAGCCTAGAGTTCCCCTGAGGAAAGACCCGTTATGCTTAAGGGTAACACTGAGCCAGGCTGCAGGGATAGAAAGTAAAGCCTGAAGTTTATGATCTGGAAAATTCATAACAATGAGATGTGAACTATTCTGCTAGAGCTCCAGGACTCTGAGGAAGGGACTAAATAGTTTGAGACTAGGGGAAGGATGGCAGGAGGCTGCAGGGGGCAGTGAGAAAACCAGGTGGAAAGACAGTCACGGGATTTTCAAACTAGGAGTTGATACATTTGTCTCTGGGCTCCAGGACAATGCCTTGTCCCCAGCAGATATCAAAATCTAAGGATGTTCAGGACCCCTCTATAAAATGGCTTGTTTACATGTAACCCATGCATATCCTGCAGTATACTTTAAGTCATCTGTTGATTACTTAAAATTCTAATGCAACTAAAATGCCAGGAAAACAGTTGTTACAATATATTGCTTAAGGAATAATGATTTTAAAAAACTGCATATTTTAGTATAGGCACACTGCTTCTTTCAGGATCTATCTATCTATCTATCTATATGTGTATCTATATATATATATATGTATATGTATATATAGATATGTATATCTATATCTATATATATCTGGTTGAATCCTAAGTGTGGAATCAGCACAGAACAGGGATGATTGTATCCAGCTTTTAATTATTGGCAGTGATATGATGTAAACTCTTTCCATTGCTTGAAATTTTTAAAGTCCAAATCTGCTCTATTTGTACTTTGTGTTGGTGGCATTTGGGAGGGCAAATAAGTTGTATGTGATGAACAGCATGGGTAATGTTTTGTGCAAAGAGGATGCCATACATTCTAGGGCAAGATAAAGAAGCTACAGAAACTCAAGGTCAGATGTCCCTAGGAGAAAAGGCCTTTCCCCGGTGAGAGTGCAGGCTGTTAGCTTCCTGTAGTGAGGAGAAAGAATTCCGGCTCATTCCTTTGAGGGCGAAGTGACCTCAGATAATGTGGTCGCCTTCAAGTCTCTTTGTCCCTTTCTGTTAACTGTAGTTCAAAACATGTAGTAATTCGACTGCTAGGCTTTAGCCTAGTCAGGCTTTATGACAGTTCAAAGCTATGTGGAAATACGGAGTTCTTCCCCCTGGAGGGGATTTGGAAAGGAGTCTGATATCCTGATGGGATTGGACATACCTGGGTGTGGCTGGTAAATACAAGTGGAAAGGTCGATTTATATGAAGAACTGCAGAGCCTTGTGGGTGAGAAATCTGCCTTACAGAGAGAAGGGGGCAAGGCTGCTCCAGGGATGGACCCTCAGAGTGGGGTCAGAGAGGCATGGTGGGACGCGGCAGAACAGTGTCCTTGCTCTGTGAATAAACACATCATGAATTCTAAGATGGATTAGGGAACAGAAGTGCCCACTGCTTGGGTAACTGAGGAGGAGAACACAGTATTCAAAATGAGAAGAAATGTAGCCTGGCTTCAGCCGTGAGCTCCCATGAGGCTGTGGTCCTCTGAGAGCTTCAGGGGCTGAGGCTGTGGCCTCAGGATGGTGGCATGGACTGAAAGCAGACACAGGTAGCATCATCACCATCAGGAGGACCAAGCTGGTGCCTGAGAGGCTTTACACATAATTCACTTAATCTTCCCAGAACAACCCATACTGGTAAATATTTTCACCATCTCTATTTCACAGTTATAATAGGAACTGAATAGCGAGGAGGCCTGATGCATTTCAAACCTGGCTGGTCTAGACCAAAGTATGTGCTCTCTTACTATGTAATAGTCCCTTTGGGGTGCTGAGCTTAGTAAGAATCTTAGTGTGACCACATTGAAGAAGGTCTTGTGGTTGGGGAGCAGGAAGGGAAGCCTAGCAGACAGGATTCATTTATTTGGGCTCCATGGTAACCAGAGAAAAGACAGCATCCAGTATTGTTTGGGATGCTAAGGATGGATGTGTAGGGTATGCAGGATGTGTAGTGTGTGTGAGAGACAAAGGGCTCACTGTCATTCAGCAAACACTGAAAGAGCATCTGCACATTGCGTGACTTTATTCTGAATCCTGTGGGACTTCAATTATGAATCACACCAAGACTACCCTCATCTGAGTGTAGCAGCCCATGCCTGTAATTCCAATACTCAGGAGGCTGAGGCAGGAGTACTTCTGGAAGTTCAAGGCCAGCTTGAGATACACAGTAAGACCCTGTCTCAACACCCCCCCCTACAAAGACCTTGCCTTCTAAAAATTTTAGGGAAAGAGCGAAAGGTGTATACAAAAGACATGTACACAATCCAGAAAGGGGCTTCTGAAAATTTCTTATAACTATGATCATTTGGGACAGAGAGATACTCACAAGGAGACAGAGGATGTTGGAATGGCTGGTGGAGGACAAGGGTTAGAGAGTGTATCTCAGCAGAGGATGGAAAGAATAGTCTCATGCCATTCACCTGGCACAAGTGTAAAAATTACCCTTTCCCTGAAATTCCTACATAACTAACAGTCTTTCTTGTGCTACTCCCTTGTAAGAGTTGCAAGGCTCCAATCCAAGGTGCCTATTTTTCTTCATAAACTTCTCCTAGACCTGCATTAATTGCCATTTTTCTCCCATCACCATGGAATTCAAACCCAGAGGATATACGCATCCAGTTCCATTAATGCTCAGGCCAGCTCCTCCTGAGAATTGATAAGGCACAATTTACCATTCACACACATTTTGTGTCCTTCCTCCTCTTCTTTCCTGACCTCTGGATGCCTGAGAGATGTGAATAAATTATATAAATTCTGCTGCATGCCTGGAGGCAAGATGACCCTCCTTTGTCTAAAGCAACGTATGTTTTTCTCTCTTTAGCTGTTTACTTGGAAGTCTTAGTGAAGGAAAATGGCATATTGCTAAAGAATTCAACACTTATTCTGAGGCATTTGCTACCCTACAGATCTTGCAGTCTGTAGCTGTCTTTTCCTGCAAGCTCCGCACACATTATTTTCCAGTTAAGCCCATGTCTTTGACCAAATCTAGCCTGGACCCTCTCTTATAGCTCCTGTTGGTCCTGGCAGGAGGAGTGTTTCCCCATTTTTAAGTCTTCTCTGGCATAAGCTGAAGTATTTTTCTTGGTCACTCAGCTCTCTGTGTTCATCCCACCAGTGAAGTTTGTGATCTTTTACTTTTGGTGTGGGATTCTCAACACCTGACTTTATTTTCCTAAACACAGTATACATCTTGCGTTTACTTCTCCTTCTCTACCTCTAGTGTCCCTTTTTTGTTGCTCCTCATCTTAACTATTCTAGTAGACTGTATTCTATTTTAATAAATAAGACTTTTGTGTCCTGGGTACACATTCTATATGGACTCAAGATTACTATTTTTTAAAACAGCATATATATAGTCCTCTACAGTGACATTCATCTATGCCTAAGCCTCACATTTTTATTTTACTACATCTTTCTTTGTCCTTCATTTGATTCCTACTCATTTCTTGGAGAAAGATATTGTAATATTACAAAAAAAATTACATGAAATGAAATGTATGAGAGTGCAGGGCTCCAACCACTACCCGAGTGACTGGTGAGAACACGGGCTCCTGTGAGGAGGAGCTTCAAATAGGGTGATGCATTTCAGAGGCTCAGAAGCTAATCCAGGGCTCAAGCACTGACCTGTAAGTGAGATACTTCTGCAGGAACCACTTTTTGTTAGTGATATAAAACTTACTTCCAGCTCTTACAAATTTCTTGGGGATTTCCTGAGGGCTAGGATCTGCTCTGCTATTACTATGCAGTCCTGTAACTTGTTTTTAACAGGGCAGACAAAATAAACAAATTCTGTAGGGAAACATATGTGTATGTATATATATATATATATATATATATATATATATATATATATATATCTCAATACACAAACATATGTGTATGTGTATATATATATATATATAATGTATGGATTAGTTTAAGTGAAGTATGGTAATTATGGTTGCTCATTTTGTATCAAGAATAAAATGAGTCTGCAAAAAAAAAAAAAAATTCTCCTGCCCTCAGCGGTTTATTAAATACTAATTTAAAGGTCCGTGACATCTTTACGTAATTAAATCTTCTAGTTGCTATGAAAAAATAGTGGGAGAGGATTTTTTGTCGAGAGTCAACACAAACGTCCTGTTAGCGCGCGCGGGCGGAGCAGTGAGGCAGGATCCGGAAGAACAAATCATTTGAGCGCCGCAGGGCAGACACTTAAAGGAGATAGGGAAGGAGCAGACGCAGGTGTCTCAAAGCAGGAGTGAGCTTGGTGTGCTCCAAGCCTCACTAGGGGCAGATGTGAGGAGGATTAGGGACAGGTGTCAGCGACGGGAGGCTGAGAGGGAAGCAAGAAGGAGCCAGCTTGCCCAGGCCCTGGGTCTCGCTAATTAGATGAAGGTTTGTCCTAAAACTGGTGGGTAGCAGTGGGATGGTGTTTGGTTTAGATCTTAGCACGTCCCCCCAAAGCCTCCCGTGTTCAGAGGTGGGGCTTTTGGAAGGTGATGGGATCAGGGGTGCTGTACTTGCAGTGCATTTCCCCACGATGAATCCACAGTAGAGGAAATGTAGGAGGTAGGCTTGGTCAGAAGAGGGGTCCCCGGGGCACTGAGGCAGGAGCTGGCAGGTATTTCTGCCTCCCTGGCTCCGCCTTTCCTGCTCTGCCTTTTGGCCACAAGATGTGCAGGACCCTCTCTGCACATCGTCCCTGCCTCGGAGCCAGGCAGCTAAGGAATGACCGCTCTAAAACTGTGAGCTGAAATGGAGCCCCTCCTTAAACTGTGGGTGAGAGGGGTTGTGTCCCGGTGAGGGGGAGGGGCGAAGACAGAGGGCTTTATGCAAAGGAATGACAAAATGATTTACACCTTAAAAAGAGCAGGTAGCTGGGTTGCCATGCCTCCTATCTCATTCCCTTTCTCCAACTTTCCAAATTCCCCAGATTCATGATAGGCAAAGAGAGAAACTATCATTCTTTGTAAATTCCACCTATTAAACTTAGCTGTAGGAAGTTTAAAATTTCATTGATTCTCTTCTTGGGGTTCTCAGAAAACAAATTCTTATATAGAGATTTAAAGAGGAGTCAGCTGTTTTGGTATTTCTACTTTGGAAACTCTCAGGTGGTTAGAAAGGTTCAGCTGATTTAGAAATGAGGAACATTTAATTCCCTGATTAATGTGTTTTAACAGTTATTTTGATTGAATAGTTTTATACTTGTCTGAATTTTTTTTCTTTATGAATAAAATGGGTATTTGAGCCTTTAGCATTGTGTATTAGCCATAATGAAGTAGTCCTACAATATCTTTTATTTACTCCAGTTCCTGGTCCTAAGAAACTCTCTATATAGAGATATCTAATAAGTTTAAGCAGATTGCTCCTTTAATTATGGTTGCTCTTCTTGAAATAACAATGAGCCTATTGAAAATGATTCTCCTGCCCTTAGAGATTTATTAAATACTAATTTAAAGATCTGTGGCATATTCAGGAAATTAAATCTTCTGCTTGTAAAGCTTCCCATTTCCACTTTGTTGTGTGTGGTTTAGAATCAAAGGAGCCGACTCATCTCCATCTGCAGGTTTTAATTGTCTTGATAAAGACTGGTGAATAGATTTCTTCCCCTATGCCCCCCCCCACCATTGTGGTTACAGAAATGTTCTATTGCACAGGATTGTGCATCCGTGATCCGACTGAGGGAGAGCTTGGGGTGCTGTGGATTGTCTGCCACAGTCCAGGGGTCTGATGGGGGGGGGGCTGGTGCACACAGACCTCACTCTAGGCTAGTGTTGGTGGGTTTGTGTGCATCCCCAGAGTAGGTTGTTTCTATCAGGGTCATTTCTTGTCTTTTAGAATCTAGTAACAGCAGGGTGGTGTACTCCACGGAGCATCACACTGACAATCAGCAAGCTCTTTTTGTGTCTAATGGAAGCAGCGACAGGAGGCATTCTTGCCAGAATCCTCATGTTAAAACAAAAGATTTTGACCTTTAATGTGGGCTTTTTTAGTTAGTGGTGGGCCCATTATACTTAACTCCATCAAGATACCTACTTTAATTTCTGTGGAGATGATTACATGTCAAAGGGGAAGTAAAACGGCCACTAGTTAAGATTGTATGGGCTTCTCCAGTTTCCCCTTGTACTAGTTTCTGTACCAATCTTTGTTAGTGCCTGTCTTTTTAAAATTTTATCCATCTGAATGGGTGTGAAATGCTATCACCTCACAGTTTTAATTTGCATCAATTTATTGGCTAGAATTTTGAGAGGAAGAAAAATCCTCCCGAATTAAAGTTTTATTTGAATTCCTTAGATTTCCCATGTATAAGATCATGTTGTCTGTAAACAGAGATAACATTACTTCTTTTTTTCTAATCTAGATGTATTTTAATTTCTTGCCAATTTCCTTGACTAAAATATCTGAGGAAGTGTTTTAAGTGTGTGATTTTAACAGGGAAATTTCAGTCTTGCTCTATTATGATGGTGGGTCTGAATTTCTGTGGATGCTTTATATCATATTAAAGTAGTTCCTTTCTGTTTCTAGTTTGATTTTTTTAAAAAAAAATCATAAAACAATATTAGATTTTGTGCAACTTTTCCATGTTTTGAGATGATTGTATAATTGTTTTTCTTGATTCTGTTGATATGGTTCTACTAGTCAGCTTCCTTAATACTTCCTTATTACAGGTACAAAATAGTTGGCCCCTACAAACTTGGAGGGGTTTACCTGACTCATTCTTTCAGAATATTCAGCCCATGCGTGGCTGATTTTAAGGCAGAAACATCATGAAAAGTTGCTGCCTTGATGGTGAGTGGGCAGCAAAGCCCAAAGAGTGCCAGCAAGAGCCAGGCCCCCTCAAGGCACACCCTCAGCGACCACGTTCTCCATCCGACCCCACCCTTGGATAGCACTGTCAGCTGTGGACATCAGTGGATGAACATGAGTGTCTTTAGTTGGCTGCCTTGGGCTCTTGAACTGATTCCAATTTTATGTTTCTTGGTCATTCTGCCTTTGGGAAGAGCCAGAAATTGCACAGTGACAGATCTGATCTGATGAATAAGTGCGTGAGAATGCAAGCCTGCCTTTCTGCTGGATAGCTCTCAGCAGCAGCACTCACTGCAGTGTTGGTCATAGCTTGTTATAACACTCATAAAAGAAGATTGCCAGAGCTGCTTTGGGAAGTGTTGAGAAGAATGGGATGTATGTTTGAAGCAGTTTAGATTATTTTGGAGGAGATAATGGCCATGTGTTTTTTATTGTAATATTTACAAAAAAATTTAAACATTTTTCGATTTGTCCTTATATAGTCTTATTTATATTTTAGGTATTTTTTGACCAATTGATATTCATAGTTGTGTCCTATACTGTTAATGTCATATATATATATATATATATATATATATGTATACATACACACACACATATACACATACACGTATACTTATATATACTTATACACATATATAAACACATTTATACAGAAAACACACATAATATATTTGGGATGGGAGCAGTCTAAAGTTTTCATTGCTGAATCCTGTAAGTCTTTCTTTTAAAAATAAAATCAGTTTTTAAAAACTGACGTTTAAAAATAACTAGGTTAAGCAAAGGACTAGGAAGAAAAACAATAGCAAGTTATCTCTTGCAGAAAACTAAGGATTTTTAATATTTTTAAAAACTATTAGCATTAGACCAAATAAATAATCCCACAGACAAACAAAATAAGTCATAGCTTTAATTCTTTAGAGAGAAACATATTTTTAAAAATTGCTACTAGAATATTAAATGAGCAGTCCTTATATAAATTATCAACTTTGCAACATCTTAAAATGATGACTAAATATGACCCTTAATTATTTCACAACTTTTTAAAGCTTATTGTCTAACATATCTAACATAACTCAATCTTAGATGAACTTCTGTTTCCCTTTCAGTCAAAAGTCCTTGGTTCATTCTAAACTGATTGTGGTATTAAATACCCTCTTTATTGATTCAAAAGAGCTTTCCAAACTTCTGTCTTCTAGGAGTTAGCTTCCCCCTTCTTCCACCTCCGTTACCTGACATTTCTTCACCTAAGAAAGTGGGAAATTTGATTATAGATGGCTTGGTTTTGTGTCTCCATCAGCAGAAAACATTTAATGTTCTAACATGGTTTCTTTTTCAAACTAGGGGCCTTGTGCAATAGAGCAGGATAGGATGTGAAACTTCTGACAAGTTATGCCCAAATTTTAATGCAGTGGGAAAACCTGTGCAAAGACTTAAAAAAAAAAAAAAACAATAAAACCTCTGGGACCCTCCAACTCTGGTTAAAAGGGCAGGCATCCTTCTTTGAAATGTAAGTTTCACCTTGCTAACCCAGCAATTCCACCTTCAACTAATACCGTAACTTTTTAAGAAGCAGAATATAACAGAAAAACTGGGGAATAATAAATTGAAGCCTTTGTTTTATATACTCTTGTGTCTACATGTCTACTGTATCTTGTATGTACTAGGGTGTGTAATGTGTTTACATGGTAGCTGTATTCGTTGGCTTTCCCACTGCTGGGCCCATATAACAACACATAGAACTTAAAGGAGAAAATGATTCTTTGGCTCATAGACTCAGAGTTTCAGTCCATGACTAGCTGGCTTCATGGCAGCTTGGTGATCCTCTTGTCTCAGCCTCCTGAGAATAGTTAAACTATCTGAAAAATAGTTAAATGGTAATTTTACACTGTGTATAATTTACTACAATATTTTAAAAACAAATATGGAACACCACAGGAACTGGGAAGTTTCTGTGGTTGAACAGGTTTCCATACATGGAAGGAGATGGCCAGTTTTTTTTTTTTTCTTGTTGTCTCCTTGATTGACTTTTCTTAAAGTCTTCTTTCCTTCCTTTGGGCTGAGAGAATGGATCAGCCTCTATTTCTAATGGGGAAGAGAGGAAGTAATAGCCTTTCACAACAGGCACTCCACGCCCAGCCAGGCTGCTGACTTATTTCTCTCCAGGATTCCTTCTATATTACCGAGAGTAAGAGTTTGTTTTTTGGTTGGGGTTGTTCTGACCTAATAATGCTCAATAAGTCCCTGTGGAGATGTGAGTAGCTCCTCTGTGGGGGAGGGGTTCATTTAGAGTAGGAGGTGTTTTATTCTCTGGGCATTGGCTTCAATTCCTGGATAAGATAATCTTATTTGACATTCTGTTACATGATTTTGTGCTGATATATTAAAGAGTAATGTGGGAAGAACTATTGAAGTACGAGAGAATGAAAAGACATGAAAATTTAAGAATATCTCATCTGGCCTCACCCTTTTACATAAACATTTTACATCTTCATTTAATAGTGAGGGGAGTAAGGTCACTATCTAGTAAAATGTATGCATGTGATTCTGATTCTGTATATTTATCTTCTATCTATATCTGTCTATATATGATCTACATTTGGCCAAAGGTGCTAGAATAAAATAAAGGACAGAGCAGCCAACTGTAGTCAGTAAAGCTCAATCGCAGATGCTGAAATTGAGGTGGGGCTACTTCTATGATGGATCACCTAGCTGTGTCTCCTCTTCCTGTAAGCCTAGCATGACTTAGGATTCTAAGAGAGGTCACTTAGACTGAAGTCAAAGTAACTCAATAGCAATTGGATGGAGGAGGCAAGGTCTTAGGATGACTAACTTAGGTCTTCATGGCTTTATAACTCTCAGTCTTTTTAGTTTGGTTAATTAGCCTGGAGCTAAGCCCCATCTAGACCTTAAAAGCTTGTAGTAACACAGATCCTTTCTTCCATTACTTGAAGATTAGCGGTGTTCTTTATTGTGTCAAATGAGAAGACAATAGACAGGAACAGTTCCATGGATCACGATGAGAAGCTGTATGTGCAGCCACTGCCTTGAAGTGCTATAAACTAGTTAAGCTTGACTATGCTTCATGCTGATGTGGTTCTGGCATGACCTCTGTCTGACCATTCTGAGCAAGCGGTATGAGAAAATAAAGATGTAAATGAATGCTAGAATGTCTGTTATATATTGTGAAATAGAAAATACTCAAAGCGAAATGGGGTCAAGGAGGAAAATAATGAAATTATAACAAAAAAGAAAGGAAACAAAGTTTATGTATATGGGGGTGGGGTGGTAGGGTGGGTAGGACTATGGGAAAAAATGAGAATTAAGTTGTGTCATATACTGGTACAAATTCTCATTGTTGAATGCAATCATGGTGTATATATGTAATGTACCAATAAAGATTTCAATTTAAAATAAAATAAAATATATGCTAATCAATTTTGAAATTTCAAATGTAAAAATAGATTAAAGAAAAATGAGCACCCACAAAAGTAATTTAATCTATGGTCATATTGAAAAAAATAAATAAATAAATTTAAAAAGAATCTTGTGTGGGCTATGGCGGCTATATAAAATTTTCAGAAGACGGCTTGAGTTGTGTATTTTGAGAAATCTTTTGTGCAATTTCCAGTTGGTCAGTGTTACTGAGAGATGCTCAGTTTCGCTTAGATAGCACAGTGAGGGGCAAGTAGAACCACTTTCCTTCCATTCACCTCAGCTCAGGCAATGCCCAGAGTCAGTCAGTCTTCCACTGTCCTAAGAGAATCGGAAATAAAAACAACAAAGATTCAGGAAATTTCTAAAACTCCGGCCTAGAGCACATGCGTGTTAGACATGGACGTCTGACCTACAGTAAGCTTTCCCACTACTGGAAATTCATTAAAGGTTCCCACGCGGGCAATGCATATCATCGACACAACTACAGCAGTGAATTCTGGGAAAGTCATGTGCTCTAGACACCACTGAAATGAATCAGTACCCTGTCAGTCACTTTGGTCAATCATATCCAGAGAAATGCAGTGAGAGACACCTTAGGTGGGAAGCTTATCTTTTTAAATCTAGAAGGCTGACTTCTGTTCCTTCTAGGAGCCCCCGGACCACTGATTTCCTTTTGGTGCCTCCTTTTTGTTTCTACTGGCACAAACCTGCTCCATCTGAGTGTATCTTCAGTGACTGTAGTTTTTTTCCCCCCCAATCATTGGGCATATATTATACCTACAGTTCTTTGCTTCTCATACACAAGCTTCTGTAATCTATCTCTTGGGAACCCATCGCACACCGTATCATTCGCATCAGAGGTTACTTGGGGGACAAGTCCAGTAGTGAGTGGGAGATTCAGCTCCAAAGCCCAGTGAATGAGTCCTTTCAAAAAGAAGCAGCTTCGCCTGAATTCAAGATGCCACTATGTTCTGTGTGACTGCAGCTGCCCTCCCACAATTGAAATGTCTTTATGTATCACCAAGAGAGAATATAAAGAGGTATTCAAGTATGTGAGGTAGTTCAGTGATTTTGGGAATGATAGTCTGTTATTCAAGGAACTTCTTTGGTAGAGTCTGTTGTCTGCTCTGATGAAACACTCTTGATCCAAAGTGGGTAAACATTTTATCATAAAGTAACACAGCAAAGCCAGAGTTTCTTCCTTATTATCTTAGATGCTAGTTTCACAATCAGGAGGGTCTCTAGTCACATTTTAGTACAGAATTGTATGTGACAAGTTGATTTCTTTCTTATGTTCTACTTTGAGGAAAAATTTTCATACAGTGCAATGTTTCAATCTTAAATATATGTTTAATGTAATGAGTTTTGAGAAATATATATTCCTAGGGACTATCACTGCAGTTAAGATATAGAACCTTTCTTTCACTTTAGAAAGTCTGCTCGTTGTGTTAATCAGATTTCTTGTTGCTGAGATACAATATCCAACCCCCAGAAAGGAGGAGAGGTTCAACTTGGATCATCGTTTTGGGGAAGTTTGGTCCATGGTCAACTCATTCCATGATGATAAGCATCAGGGCAGAAGGGCATGACAGGAGGGAAGCTACTTACCTTTCACAGCCAGAAAGGAGAGAGAGAAAGGAGAAGCTGAGGACAGGAACATACGCTGCCATTGACCAATGACCCACCTCTAACCAGGACCCCCCTCCTATCAAGCATTCAGCTAAAAAAAGCATCAGTGAATAAGTAATCCACTGACAGTATAGCACGCCCATGGTCCAATCCCTTCCCGGAAGCTATGGCCCTGAAGAGTGAGACTCTGGAGGAATCTTGTAGATCTAAAATAGAACACTTTTACTTCTGTTCTTTGCACCTTCTATTGGAAAAATACTATTCTCACTGTTGACATTAGTTTTGTTGCTGAAGAATCTGTACTTTATTGCCTGTCTTTTGTGATTACTGATTGATTACTAAATAATTTACTTAATGGCCTATCACCTTCATCTTGAATTACCTGGTTTTAAGTTTCATTAGGACACATCTTGGGGAAGTCCTTCATTATTTCCAGAGCCCCTCTCATTTAATAAGATTTAAATTCTAAATTTTATTTCCTCTATGGCATGCAACAAATACATTTTTTCCTTGCTCTTTCAGATTTCCAGCTGTTTCTCTTTTCTGAGTTCTTTGAAATTACTCTAGATTAAACATAGCTCATGGATAATTTTAAAACAGGAGTTTTAAGACAATTTGTTTGTGAATTTCTGGGAGAACTCCTTTTATTTTTATGATAAAAGGGATCAGACTTAGGACCTTGAGCTTGCAAGGCAAGCACTGAAACAGTTGAACTGTATCTCCAGCTCTACCCATTGATTCCTTATCAAACAGCACACTTCCTTTCTGTTTTGAGTCTTTTCCTCTCTGTCTCAAATATGGACTAGGAAGTGCCCCAGGGAATAAGTTGTGGAAATGTGGACTCTCCCGCTGAATGCAGCATTCATAATGTTCACAGACCTAATCTACAGTATCTGTTTACTTAGAGTTGTGCTCTACTGCCTTTGAATCGTTTTTTTAAAAAAATATATTAAGAAATAATTGTTACTTCTCAGAGGCTTAGTCAAATATAAACTATTTCACAGTTACTGAACTCTAGGTTTCAAAACAATACTCAATATAGTATACATAATGAAGTTTGAAATTTGAAAAACGATTAGGTAAATATGTAAAAATATTCTTGGCTTACTTTTTTTCCCCTTTCTTTGGAGATTTACCTTTAATATAGTAAAACCTTGATTTGTGAGCATAATTTGTTCTCAAAACATGCTTGTTATCCAAAGCACCTTTCCCTGGAAGTCTCCTGCACTCAGAGATGGGGCTTTTCAGAGCTAGGTGGACCTAGGGTGTGTAATACTAGGATAAAGGGTGTGTGGTAATAAATTATATCACTGTTTAGAATTAACATAGTTCTGGATATGGCTGCATGAATTTACTGAAGACAAGACCCTACCTTGGGTATGAGTGCCACCATGATGAAGGCTTTTAGTCTAGGTAGAATAAAAGGAAAATGTAGGCTTTCTTGCTGCTAACCGCTTGCTCTCCCTGCCCACCATGCCATGGACTGTTTTCCTGTGCCATACCATGCTGCCTTTGAGCTGACCAATGGTGGACTGAAACCTACAAACTGTGAACTGAATTAAACCTTCCTTTCTTTACTCTTGGATATTATCTTGTCTTGGAAATGAGAGAACTAAGACAAAGAACCAAAATATATTTCTCCATAAAAAATAATGAAAACTCAGGTGATTTGTTCCATAACCCAAAAAATCTACTGCCATATAATAAAATAATAAAAATACAAAATATCAAGAAAAATAAATTATCCTACATCTACCTGCCTTTGAAAAACCTTCATGGGTGGTGTGAAGGAGACAAAAGAGAGGAAGGCTGTTGTATAGGAAAACTTTCAGTGGAAACACTGCTCTCTATTGGCTCAACAAAATCTTTCTTCTTGTGGTACTTTTTTTTTGAGCTTTGGGAATCGAAATCAGGACCTTGCATTTGTAGGCAGGTGCTGTGCTGAGCTAAATCCCTCACCCCTTTTTGTGCAACTTTAACAAAAAAATCTATCCAATGACATTTTGCTTTTGGCAGAGGATTTTGCAGAAATATGACCTTGTATTGTTAAACAGATTCATTGCTCACAATATTACAGCCTTAATCAGGTAGTGCTTTTCTATAAAATTTTGCATTGTTTCCTTTTTGCAACATTTTAAACATCTCCCTAATCTCATTTGAAATATGGGATTCCTCTCCTTTTTTTTTTTTTTTTTTTTCCTTCTGCCAATGAAGACGTAACCTCTTGCTCCTGGGAACCAAAAACCTATAATCTCCAGTGAGAAAGAGAGAGAACCCATTGGCTCTGTTGTGATCATGTGACACTTAATGTCACATACTACTTGTTTAAATTTACTAGAAATGTTTCCTCAATTTGCAGAACAAGTTACTTGCAATCCAAAGTTTTAGTGTTCTTGTCTTTCTGCATGTATCAGTTTTTGAGCCTGAAGTAGTGTTTGCACTTGCTTTTTTAGTTTACCTGACCACTGAGGAATACTCTTCTACTTACAAAGCCATCATGAATTGAAACTATTGCAAATTGAAAATTCATCTAGTATATTTAATCTATTGAACATCCTAATAATATATTTCTTTACCCTGGGAGCAGCAGCTGGTTGAGATAATATTGTACTGCAAATGGCTAGCCAAGAAAAATACTAAAATTTAAGATTCAGAGGCTGGCTTTACTGTACCATTGAGCTAAATCCCCTATCCCATTTTGTGTCATTGTAACAAGGAACCCATCCAGTGACACTGCTGATACTGGCCTTACACTACCATGAGTTGACCATTATAAGTGTTGGTCAGTTTTCTGGCACTCTGACAAAATAACTGAGATAAACTGACTTATGGGGAAAAAGAGTTTTGTGCTTTTTTATGGTTCAGAGATTTCAGATCATATCACTTGGCCCTATAGCTTATGTGCAATGGTCATTATGCTGTTGGTGGGGGGGGGGGGAAGCCTGCTTATGGCATGGCAGCTTCGAAGCAGAGAGGGAGAGGAAGAGGCCGGGATTCCAGTATGTTCATCAAGGGTGTGCCTGGGACTGACTTACCTTCCTACCTCCCAATAGCATCACCGACTGGCAACTAGACCTTCAGTGTATGAGCCTGTGTGGAGCGATTAAAATGCAAACCACACCAGGAACCTATTATTTCTTAATAACAACTATGATAGGTTAATTGTTTACATACTTATTTGACTAGCAGGTAAAACTAGCACAAGGGCCTTATACTCTTTTTTCCCCCCCTGTATAGCTCAATTATATAATAGATATCTAATAATAAGTATATTATTAAATAAGTGCACGAGTGGATGAATTAAACAAAATGAGAATATTCAAGTGGAGATTTGAAACTCAGATTTTGTGGAAGGTTTCTTTTGGGGGAGATTATTCAATAGTAACTTTTCTATACTGAATTTCACCATAAATTATTGGCTTTTGGAATTCAGTTATTTTAATATGAATTAAATATTTGCACTGAGAAATACAAAATTTTATATAGTTGTAAAAACACAGAACCAGCCTAGTTTACTGCTTTAGCTGGTTGGAAGATCAGAAGCAGGTCGTCAGGGAAGGGGATGATTAACTCCTGAACT
This sequence comes from Petromus typicus, assembly GCA_004026965.1. Taxonomy (NCBI): domain Eukaryota; kingdom Metazoa; phylum Chordata; class Mammalia; order Rodentia; family Petromuridae; genus Petromus; species Petromus typicus. The sequence continues at coordinate 4,333 of PVIR01022978.1, read as the reverse complement.
CATCTTCTCTAATTTCTTCTAAGCCATAACTCAGGACTTCAACTCAAAAATTGAATACATTAATGAATTCCAAAAGTGGCTTTATGCCCCTTTAAGTCACGTAGGTTATATTTTAATCTGTGATGAGCTAAACTCTATTTTGCCAAGTGAGATGACCTGAACCAGCATAAAGAAAACATTCTAGAAAGGTGCCATAAAAGGCTAATAGTGTTAATAAGTCTGCTTTCTTTTTAAAATAAAGGTGATGAAAGTAATGCAAAGAGAAGCTTCTGGATCTGTTGAGCCATCCAGAAAATAAAAGGGATTGATCTGAATTATTTTCCATTCTTTAATTTTTCTCTAATACTATTAAATTCATTAATTCCCTCATTTAGTTAGTCCTACATGCACATTCACTTTTTTGTACACATACTACATGATCAGCATAGTGCTAGGCTTCAGACACATAGATGAATAGGTCAGAGTACCTCCCCACAAAGGCCTTACAGAAAACTAACACACAAGACCTTTAACAGCATAAACATTGAGTTTAACAGCGTTACAAGAACCCAAAGAAGGAATATTTTTCTTGAATAAAAGGAAAGAATATCCCTTGTAGGAAGTGACTTCTTTCACTTTTGAATCCTTCTAAAACTGATTCATTTAAATGAAACTGTTTCTTCTTTTATAGGGAGAGAACTTTATTCATTTCACGTTTACTATATCCCTAATCAAAGTATAGAACAAGCATTCATGAAATAATAGAAAGTTTAGCTTTTGGTCATGTTCACTGAGTGAAAGATTATCATCTAGTAAATTGCCAGTTTTCTACTGTCATTGTTAGAGCCCAATTGATCATACTTAGTAAGCCGGTGTTGTTTGTCTCTGTGTAAGCACGAAAGTCTGTATTGGTCATATGAAATACACACGTAAATCATTACTGAAACTTTGGCACCCGCAGGACTGTGCATTTCTGCAAGTCTGCTGGTACTCCTAGGTCTCCATGCATTAATGTAGGTGAATGTGCATCCTCATATACACAGAGGAATCCTAACAGATAAATCTTTGCACTAAAAATTAACGAACAGTATCTGTTAGTATTTAAGTCCTTGCACTAAAAATTAATGAACACTGTCTGTTAGTGTTTAAATTCTTGCCTATTGTAAATAATTTAGCCAATAAACTACATGTAAGGTCACTCTAAGTTACAATAAGTAAGTGAGTACTTAAGTAATACAATAAGTATTCTAAGTACTTACAGTAAGTACAATATAACTTTTATATAAAAATATATTCACCAAGTAAAAGAAGGCTGACATTGTTGCTTTTATTAAAATGTTTTAGAAACTTCTTTATATAAGTTGCCTTCAGAGTAACTTAGAAAATGTGTTTGCATATTGCCAGTAATGATAATTTTCATCATTTGCAAATAGGCTTACTTTTTGGAAACAGTCAAAAGTTATTTGGTGTGAATTCTGGTAGCTGAAGTAACTGATAAAGCTAGATATTATAATTTTGGAGAAGGAAACAAAGTTGCCTATGAAAGAAACAAAGTGGGCTATGATGCCTCAGCTCTTTTTCTGTCAACACAGAGGAAGGAGACAAGATTGTGTGACTATCAGCATGATATTATAAGCGCCTGAAGAATTCCTGGTAATTTGTTTCACAGCTGGAAGTTTTTAACTTGAAACTTTCTCCTATAGGAGTAGCAAAATTTCCTCTTTTTGCAAGGTGATTTATTCTATGCTACCTTTGTTATGAGACCATGTATTTTTGTCACTTTTTTTCACACGTAGTGATGCGTCCGGTAGCTACTTGCTGAATTAATAGAACGTAAATACATCAACTTTTCTCTTCAGTCAACACTGACCCTACCACTGATGAACACTGTAAGCAAGATAATGTGTGGACAATTATAAATTGTAAATGTCATGTAACCAAGATTATTTTAAAATATAGAATATCTTTACTTCCATTAAAGTATAGATAATGCTCCATGAATCATCTAAGATTGTTTAGGTTTTGTTATGGTCTCAGTGAACGGTGGGTGGGAGTGATGGTAAACCTTCTAGAGGCTGAAATAATGAACTGACAGCTGTCAAGTTTGTCACCACTGACCCAGGTAAGTAGTCCAGGAATTTCCACGATCCCTGAGAGCACTCTTGCTCTTCTACTGAGCCAGCAGAATGGTCCTACTAAATGCTGGTTGGAGCTAGTCCCTCTGTGCCATGAAGCCATTTGCGGCTTCTTGTCCATTAAGCCTGTCTCTCTCCAGTGGCCTTGGACCGACTGATTTCATTGCTTGGAATTATCTTCCCTCAAATAGCAAAAAGCCACCTTCTTCATTGTTTCTAAGTCATGGCTACAAATAGTAGGATTCTAGAGATACATTTTGTAGTTGTCACTGATCATGTAATTTTTCTAAGAAAAATAGATTTGAGTTAGAAGTAATATAATTAGAAATAAAATTAAGATCAAACATTTAGAAATGTTATTAAAAATATTCTTTTTGAAACCACCATAGCTCTCTTATTCAAAGCCTCTTCACATTATAAGATTTTATATTATTAAATAAAGTTAAAATAGGTTCAGAAATATGATAATTTCCTAATCTTACTGATTAGTTTTGGTTGATTATTAAGCATCTGGTTTTTAAAGTACATTAATATTATGAAGTGACAAGTTAATGGACATTCAAAATTATTGTCGCTTCTCTTTATTATTAATTAGGCAACCATTCTATTTTGCATTCCTACAATAACATTTTACACAATGACTTTTAAAAGCAAATGCCTCAGTGTTATCTTAAGGCTGCTGTAGTTAGCTTAGAAATAAAATAATATCAGAGTCTGTACAGTTTCACAAATAAGCCTTTAATATAAAAATGCTCATATCTTCTGTGTCTGAGAATATTAGAAAAATGAGAGAAATTTGCAAAAAATTATGTGAGGAAATGAATCTTGCTGACTTTTAAAGTAAATGTAAATTTAAAAATGCAATGTATAAATGTAAGTGTAAGTCTTACTTTACAAAGTTATCTGATCTTAGTAAAGTGGGGCACTTGAATTTATTTAATTCTTTTATGTACTCCTTTGTTATAAGTGTATTTCCAGTCAAGTTATGAGAATGGATTCTATTATAATGGTTGAAATCTGATTCTGATTTCTTTAATCCATGTGTCTAATTTGGATTTAGCTATGGAAATCTGATTCAAAGATGAAATGTGCCACATTATACTTTTAAAGGGAAGCTTTTGTGCTGGGAATTGGGATAGAAGTCTTTTCAATTTAATTAATTTAATTTAATTTTTAACCAAAAAGCTCAATTGCAATGACTTGTGTTTGAAATTTAAACTGTAGCTGATATTTTTGACCATAAAGCTCAATTCTAGTGACTTTGGTTTGAAAGTTAAACTGTAGTTTGTATTTTAGGTAGACAGTGGCTTTTTTTTTTGATAGATATTTTACCAGGAGAAGGATGTATGGAGGACTAGTAAGGTCATTGAAATTTTATTTTTGATCACTTTTTATAGGATACATAGCGTGGAGATAAAAGGTGGTTTGTAATTTATCCTTTGGGAGAAGATCATTACTTATTACCCTTTTTAATGTGAAAAATTTTAATTTGCCTGAACAGCCTATTATTAAAAATCAAACAGAAATCTCACAGTAAAGCTTTCTTTGTCGTGTGAGTCAGGGTGATATTCTTCTATTTTAAGCTTATAGTAAAAATTTGATTTCAGCATCCCAGTGTTCCAGTACTTGGCTACATAGTTCATTCTGAGAGAGAGGAAATGGGAGGCTCTGATTTGCACCAGCTTCCATATTATTTGTTTTTCCTCTCACTTTTTTCTTTGACTTTGGAAGACATAGCTGCCAAGGTTGGTTTGAGACCTTTGGTGACACCTCTCTCGCACAGTCTCAACTCTGTTAGCACCGACCTTTGTCCTGTTGGGGAAGGAGATAACTTGATCTGACCAGTCACAGAGAAGGAAATTGAGCATCAGTGAGAAAGAGAGGTAAAGGAGAGAAGCAATACCAGTGAATTTTGAAGAAAAAAAAATGGAAATTCCTTCTGGATATTTTCACACAGAATCAGGTTATAAAAGCAGATAAAAATGTTTTATTGGGGCCGGAGAGTTAGCTCAGTGGTTCGGGCGCCTGTCTTGCAAGCGCAAGGGCCCGGGTTCGATTCCCCGGTAACCACATAACAATACTGGGTGTGGAGACCCACACCCAGCAGCAACCAGTACCACATACCACAGTGCCAGGCGTGGTGGCTCACGCCTGTAATCCCAGCACTCGGGAGGCAGAGGCAGGAGGATTGTGATGTGAGTTTGAGGCTGAGCTGAGGG